>JAAAKQ030471770.1:0-12112 GCA_010016005.3 Zanna intricata | reverse complement strand
AAATTAATTTTATCTATCATCACTGTTATTATTTTTTGTGGTATGTTTTTTGTTTTTCTATTAAGACCAATTGACCAGCTTATTAATTATTAATCAACTAAAAGATAATTTCTAATTCACCAATATATGGAGCCTACAAATTAATCTGAACACTTATTTTTTGTTTATTTCTGTTGCTACACTTCTTAAGAATACCCATTCATTAAGTGATCTGTGTAATGTGAGCTTATTGTTGTTATTATTTATCAATTTTCAAGTTATAAATAGTGATCTGTGAAATTTTATTTCATTTTTTACTACGGAATTATATTTTCATTATTTTTTGTTGTGTCTTAAATAACAGACATAACTTCAAGAAGGCTTCAAAAAAATTTTCTCATTTTGAACATACCAGTATGACACAATGACAAATAGCTTTTGAGTTGATGTTGGACTGAATGCTATTTTAAAAGCATTCATGTTAGTGAATGCTATTTTTTTAAAATTTAAAGAAATTGGTTCCTTTTTATCTCAAAGGCAAATGGTTCTGTAAAAGAAAAATTACTCAACACAGGATTAGTATCCAGATTTATTTGCTGTGAACTTAAATCAAGAATTAGCAGATAGTGGAACAGATTTACATGTGAAAATTGTGTGTAGACACAGACTTCTTGCAGCTGGACGGAAAGCTCATTGCCAGCTTTTAACTGCAGCAATCTACAAAAAAAGGCTCTTGTGGAAAAAAAGAACATTCTAACTGGAATAAAGAAGACTGGAAAAATGTCATGTCTGCCAACTAGTTACATCTCTATGTTATGGAGTAAAGGGTATCATACATTAGAAGAGCATTTGATGAAAATGCATCACCAGCTCATATCCAGCAATTAAAAAATCTCAGAAAAAGATATTTTGGAGTTGTTTCACATTTTAAGGCTCTTGTCCATTACTTCCAGTAGATGGTAAGTTGAAAAGTGATGGATTTATCAATATTCTGAAGGAAAGGGTTGTGACACAACTTCAGAAAAAATTCCTACAAGGCAACAAACTGTTTTAACAAGATTTGTCATCATGCTACACTACCAAAAAAGTGGAAAAGGTTTTTAAGAATGAAACATTAAAGTGCTCCCTTGGCTACTCCCCAGACTTAACTCAGTTGAAAATCATTGGGCAATAATAAAAAGGTAGTTTTCAAAAATAAATTGTTCCATTAAATTTGGCCTCATAAAGTAATATTATCGATACAATTTCATAATGAAAAAATCAAAAAATGTATAGTATACTTATTGAATTTATGCCAAATCGAGTATGTGAAGTGATTAAGAATAAAGGTCATATTAATTACTAGATATTCACAAACTACACAGATATGATTTTTTTTCCTAAATGAAGTTACTTATTACTGAATAATATCTATATTCAGACTAATTTTCACACTACTGTATATTTGTATTTATAACTTTTATTTCAGGCAATGAGCGCACAGATAGTGCGGCAAAAGAGACTTGTTTTCAGCCTACTTTTATCAATTGTGATGCTTCTTATGATCTTATTTGTTCCCTGAAGAGGGTAGTTCATGATGAGTGGCAAATTGAATGGGATAATACCATGAACAATAAACTTTGTCCAATTAAGAACGCTGCTTCACCATGGAGCTAATCGTGCAGAAATAACCATCGAGAGAAGTTTATTATCTGCCATTTATATATAGGGCATACTATGCTCACTTATGGATGTCTAATGATGCGAACAAATGTACCTCTTTGTGTTTGTTGTGACTGCCAACTACCAATGGACCAAATCCTTTTGGAATGTATCTGTTATGCAGCATTGTGTTGCAAATTGAACCTAGGGGCTAAGATGCAAACTATTCTTGGGAGTAATGAAATGTACGGTTTCTTAGGGCCATCTGTTTAAATTAAAGTATTTGAACTACTATTGTGAGTTTCAGCTATTCTTGCTAATTGGTGTAAAGCAGATGGTTATTTTTTACATTGATTGAGATATATAATGTGATAAATCTTTGTTTATTGCAACAAATATATCGTATCCAAGTGATAACATGGAAGCGTTTGTTGCCCAGAAAAACCCCCCTCAAAAAAAATCTTACTTAGGCATTTCTTTACAGTCCTTTTACATAATCTCTCCTGTTTTTAAATGTGTCAAAATATTTGCTATTCCAATAAGATTTTCACTTTTGTTATTGCTATTGGATGTGATGGGTAAGTTCTACAGACAGTTCTTGCAAGGAAGAGACCATTGCCACACTTATCTTTTTTAAGTTGGGCTTTTTCAACTAAAAACTCACTGGGCTTTTTAATTTAGGAGAAAATATAAAAATATATATCTGAACTATAGGTTGCATAAGATAATACATCACAACTGTACTTACACAGCAAAATCAGAAACTGCTTGATTTTACAAATTCCCCATATACAAGCATTGTCATGCAAAATAAGTCACCCATCTTTAAATAAGTCAGGTCAGGATTTTGTGCATTGTGCACAATCCTTGAATGAGGTTATGATAATATGCTTCTTTTACACTTGTTCCTCATTGAACTACATCATGATGAGTGTTTGTCCTCAGTGATCATAAGCAAGGATTATCACTTGCTTGATCTTTAATTGGCCATAACAAAAATTTTTTATCACAGAAGGCGTGGACTTATCCAACATTTGATTGTAATTTGAAGTACAGTTCAAAGCCCTTAACCCTTTTGACAATTCAAAACAAATCCATGAACTTAAATTATTAAATAAAAAATCAATATTTCACAGATATTGCAATATTCAGGAAAATCAGATTCTGTTCAGCAGTTAGTGAAGGACCAATTGGATTGAAAAAAATTTTCCAAAACACAGAATTTGATATTAATGGAATTCCATTATGTTGTTATACCTTGAAGTTGATGAATAATCTTCAAGATAGCCCAATGATGAAGTTTAGCTTTAAACTTATATTTAATGATTTGGACATCCTAGTTTAGAATCATCATTGTTTACTATGTCATGCATCCTTCACCAAACAGGTGACCCAATAAGAAACTGAACTATGATTTAATATCTACTCACCACAAACTTCTTGCAAAGCACTATAAATTTCCGTCAAGTGTTTGCCATGTACTTTCAGTATTTATGTAAGATTTTTTTTTATTTTGAAAAGTAAACACCTGCAAACAACCTTTTTGAAACTTTTTATTTAAAAAAGACATGCACTGACAGACAAACTGTCACACATAATACTGATTTGTGAAGTATTCACTAGCAGTTGGCATCACTTTTTACTATGATTGATTTAACTCCATAGTCTTACCATATTGTGCATTATTTATGCAAATTCTAGTACATAAAATACAGTTATTATATTACAATCAATCTGAAATCTGTGAATTTATTACATAATTCTACTTTTTTATTCATAGAAATAAGAACAATATATATCTTGCATTCTTCATTTCATTAGATAAAGGAACTAAAAGAAATTAGTAGATTTGATTGTACTACGCTCTTGGTGTGTGTGTGTATATGCATGTGCATGTATTATGAATTTAATAAAGCAGATATAAATTTTGTTTTTGTTAATATAATTTTAATCATGTGTTGCTCACAAGATGTTAATACATATATAAAAATACCTGCTTTGCATAATAATTCAGTTTTATGTTTTTTTTTTTTTTTACTCATAATTCTCTGGTCACTATTTATATATGAGATATTGTATTATTTATATGAGATATTCCTGCCACAATTGTTTTAGTAAATATTGTTTAATACTTTAATTACCTTTTTACAGTACTGTAATCATTTTATCTTGTCCTGTAAAATGTATTCTAGCTAATGTGACACTTTCATTGTCTGTTTGATAGATTTTTGTTAAATAATTCAATTTTTTCCAATTCACTCTAGCAACCTACTCTAGTTCTGATTTAGAACATGACAGTTCAGAGATGGAATTTTTTTCCTACTATTTCTATAGGAATAATCTAACATTTTATGATAAAATTTTACCATCATTTGGTCTAAGAGCATTATCTTTTGGATTAAATAATAATTACCTTATATCTGTAAATAGATTTGGTATTATTTACAATCATGTCATACCCAATATGATATAATTGTACTATAACTATTCTTAATCAAGCATTTATAATTAATAATGATAAAATTACTATTAATTATAACTTAATAAAGTGAAATAGTAAGTTGGGATGTTTCAAAGTAATATTAATGAGACATGCATATGATTCAAATTATCTGTCTAATATATTTATATATAACAAAATGAAGGATTTTTCATGTGGGTTTATTTTATATTTTTCCAATAAATCAAATGAATGGTGTAAAATTATTTTCTACTCTATATGAAGTATGAAGATGTAACTTGATAATAGTGTAAAACTGTTAATCAGAATTTCCAAATGGAAACAGTGGTAAAAGAAAAACCTTCATTTTAGTCTCCTAGAAAAACTGTTTCCGTATGGCAATTTATTAATTTTAAATAAATTGTAGTTAGGGTAAAGTGTAAATAGGTATGGCTGACACAGGAAAACAAATAAATTTACTTCTAACCATTTCAAAATAGCTTGAAGTTTAAAATTTACAGATATTTAATACTTAATTATCAGCATGTAAAAATAATTTTACTTATTAATTGCTGCCACATCACATATTAGATTAGGCTTACATTTTTTTTTTAAATTTGAAAGCAGAGAAATTTATTTGCTCACAACCAAAAACTATAAAGTGGCATTAAGCAGACCTCATTTTAAAATACATAACAACATCTTTATTCTTTTTTTTTGTACGTTTTTGAATGGATCACCAAAATCATTCAAGTTTAATGTATTAAGAAATATCAAGATTAATTTATAGATAATATTGTTATCAAATTTTGTATCTCAAATATTATAACAATGTTAATTGATAAAGAATATAACAGTTTCTGATAATATAGATATTCTGTTGTGAAACAATAATTTTTTCACATTTTATTGGTAATAAAATCAAACTATACTGTTTCTTATTGATATGTCAGTTTTTATGATTGTAGTGGATGTTTTGTCTTATACGTTTTTACTTTAGATTCTATATGTGATTATAAAGTTTAAGTCATTTTTAATTTAATTCATGTAAACATTGTAATATCGCATCTTTAATTCTTAATTGTATTTCTATAATATTATTTTGCATATCTCTGAGTTGGTTCTTCCTATTATTCAACAATGGTTGTCTATTAAAAATGCTGAGAAAGTCGGAACAGTACACAAATTAATACCGCTGATAAGTGTCATAAATTCTTAAGTAGCTCAGAAAAGAAAATATTATTAAATGTATATAAAGGAAAGTTACAATCTAAACCAAACATGCTGCTGACAAAAGTTGTAAATCATGTGGTTATTTCAATGGATAACCTTCAATTTACATAATAATAAAAGAATTTAAATCTTAATCATGAATTTCATCTCCCCATTTAAAAACTCAATGGAAAGCAGTTTAAATATTACAGATGATTTTAATTAAAATCTCAGATTAAAATTACATTTATATTATTAACGTTAAATTATTTCAAACGGATAATCTTTTACAAAATACTGAATAGTTTAAATTTCAAACATATACAGCGCAGGCAGTGGGTACAATCTATTAACAGAAAAAAAAGATTATTCTGTGAAAAGATAAAATCTTTCAAACAGGAAGAACATAAACTAGATTATATAAACAAAACATTTGTCGCTGGGCACATAGCATCTAAAGTCAGTAAATATATCTGCAAAATAAGCATTTGGGTCAGGGCTGCCAGCTGGGAATAAAAATCTTTATGGCAAAGAAGACGATTAGTAGAACCCATTGGAAGCAAAACACAACTCACAGAAAACTGAGTGAATTCATAGCAATAAGAATCACACAAATTAAAATTAAAACAATCTCTTTTGATTGTTTTTCAAAGGAAGTTCTTCCTTTGAAAAGCTTCAGAAAAAGGTATTCTGACGTCCAGAATTGAATTATATTCTAGAGCTCATGATCTCGCAATATAATTTAACCGCTATTTCATTTGGAAATTCTAAGAAACAACCCTCTGTTCCCTGTAAAATTATCTTTCCATACTTCAAACAGGGTAGGAAATAATTTTATTAGATTTTTAGAATAATTTTTTTTTTGGGTGGGGGAATATATTTAAACTGAGACAGTATGTATACACACACACACACACACACACACACATATATATATATTATATATACTAGTCAGCCAGTCTAGCCTGGAACCATCAGGCCTCAGATCAGCCCAGGCGTATCCCAGAAGCGACTTAAGGGCTCCTCAGATCCTCTCGAGGAGTCAACTTGCCCATGATCGCAGAGCTCTCTTCGCTCGCCATTCCCATCTATTCAGAGAACTCCACCCCCGCACTGTATGTTATCCTCATGGTTGTGAGAATAATACTGATAAATAATAATAGTATTCAGATTTATTTATAGAACCTGAAAAACAAACTAAATTAAAAAAGGTAGAATAATAATAACTATGCTAATTAAAGTACACACCTCTGACGATGAAAAATTCATAATTTACTTCTTTGCCATGGTGGCACAAATGTAATAATGAAGTAAAAAGGATTAATCTATTTTTCATTAATGAGTTTTTTCAAATCACAACTTCACCCTCCTTGGGGGTCAAAGAAATAATGAATATTTTTAATATCTTAACCTTCAAGCAAGCTAGAGCCTCGGTCGATGACTAAAAACCTTCCCTGGAATAACACGAATGTATCCTGCAAATTTAAAAGTAATCAGTCTGTTAGTTCTCGCATGATGCCATAACAATAAAACAGACAAATTTTGGATATATATATATATATACTCGTATACATTTCCGAATAACCATGATCTGTTAGATCAAGAGTGTTCCTGATGCATGCAAAAGTTAGCGTTCAGCTTTCTAACAAATACTCCTTTTGAATTTTAATACTATAAGACCATTTCATTGTACCTCCCAAAACACTCCGTTTGTTACCAGTTGATTGTTATGATTGGCCCAGCCTTTCATGAGGTGCTCGCATACCTCACTACTCCAGCCTTACACGCAGTCCCCACGGGAAGCCCAAAATTGTGAAACAGCATTTTTTTTTTTTTTTTTTAATATTATTTTATTTAATTCTGTTATTTTTGCAATATTATTATTCATTCTATCGATTCGAATCATTCAGTTCAAATTCAGCTCATACAATGATAGAGATTTACAGTTCATAAATTCAATTCATTACAGTTTGTGCTTCAACCGGCAAATCTCCACTACTACAACATAGATATATTTTTTTTTGATATGAAATATATCTAAAAACCTTCTCAGTTAAGCCAAGAAATATACGTAAATATTTTGGTTCTGATTGATCGAGTATTTTTTGTTCATCCCCACCAAACAGAAACGCTCTTCCACTTTATGTATTAGTATAGATTTTTTATTTATTTACTTTTTATTTATTTTAATTTTTTTTTTTGAGAAAGGTTTTATGAATCACTTTATAAAAAAAATTAACTTCGATCGAATCACTCCTACTACCATTACGCTTATTAAAAGATTAAATTAGTCGTATACCGCTTTTGAGTATGTCACTTTTAAATTCATATATGTATACTTCTATCATTAATTTCTTAAGTAGTTTTGATTATAAAAACATTATGAAATTTATATTAATAAGTATTTTCTATATATTTTGTATTTTTGTTATTTATCTAATAAGTATTTTAAATTTTACAAGTTTACTCCTCCAAATTGCCGACACGTAATTGGGTCGGGTCAGTTCAAGATAGGAAGAATTGGCGGAATTTTGTTAGTGCGACTATGAATTTTCCAATACCAAGGATGTGGTGTAAAAACTTAAAAAATAATTGTTAGAATAGAAATATAAACATGGTTTAACCTAATGAATCTCCTCTTTTCAAGGATTTTTACGTTTTCTATTAAAAAAAAAAAAAAAAAAGAAAAAATGTGAAGTATTTATTATTATGTAACTTAATCTTTTGTGGAATTTTATTGTATCTGTCAGTAATATATATTTTTAATCTTCACCTTTTTTTATTTTTATTGCAGCATAATTTATGTTATGGTCTGAAGAAAACATCTCTGAATTTTTATTCTCAAAAAAGCCAAACAGGATTTGGATTATTTTATTAAGAGATGGCACCAAATAATATTGTTTCTGTTGCTGTTGACGTTGGTAACAGTGTTGAACTTTTTAAATTAAACAAAGATGAAGAATTGGTCAACACAGTAAAGATTTTATGTGAAGAAAATAATATTACGTATGTTGAAAATAAATTTTCACTTCAATTTACCCATGACCAGAGCGGTAAAAAATTTGGAGCAAAGTATGTTACTGAAGAAAATAAAGTTAATATCATTAATGGAACAGAATTGAAACTCGTTTACTCTCCTTCAGAAATATCCCGAATGATATATAATAATTTACAAAATGATGGTGATATTTGTTGGGCTTTAGAAAAATTAGCCGGTCACATATACGATCCGATATTTGCAAGGGTAGTTTTTCCTTTGTGTTATCCTGTCGTAAATAAATTTTTAAAAGATGAAAAACTGCCTTCTAGTCTTTTATGTTATTGTTTACGGTCACTTCTTGGTTTTTTAGAATTTAATTTAATTCAAGAACTCGAACCATCGCTTATTAAAAGATTAATTAATAACATTAACAGTGAGAACCACGTAGAAAACAGTGTAATGGAAATTTCACTAAGAATATTAAAAGTGTGTTTAAGTAAAGATCAATATCTTTTAATCACTGATTTGATTGATATTGAAGAATTAATCCCGCTTCTTTTGGACAGAGATTCACCAGTTATTCAAGAAAGTACTTTAGCATTAATAAATGCTATAGCGTACTATTGCCGAAATGATACAAAAAAATCTAATATTCTGAATAAAATGAATTCTTATAACTTTCGAAATATGATCGGATCAAATGTTTTATACGCCGAAGCTGAACCTAATACTGATCTTGCACAAGAGGTGTATTTATATCAAATGCATATATTAAGTTTAAATTTAGATCTATTAGAACCATTTTTAATTGATTTTTCTAAACTACCTGATGCTGAAAAAGTTTCTGAAACCAGGAGACATTCAGGTTTTGATAACAGAGCCAGTGATTTATTTTTAGACTCTAATGTAGAAAGTACCATAAGTAATAATAATTGTACTAGAAGTTCTAAAGAACTGAATGTGAACGTAAATTTCAAAAGAATAAGTGATCCGGGCATAAATGAGGGTATGTACTCTAACAGGAATCATTTAGTATCAAGTTTTTTAAATTTAGATATTAATGAATTCGACAGAGACACAAAAGGCATTAAAGAAATGCCAGATGTAGGGCCTATTAATAAATTAATATATAATTGCATAATATATTTTTCAAAACATTACCGTAAAAATTATCAGTGTTCGTTGTTCGTTGAAGGATGCAGAAATTTTATAATTATATGTAGCGATGTTGTAAATTTAATATTGTTTGATGTATTACACGTTGGAGATCCACCTATACCTGAGTCAACCGCTTACATACCATTAATTTTCTACGCCTCGCCTTTGCAACCGTTTATGGAAGAATTATTTTGTGTTGCGATGTGGTTGTTTGAAAGAACCAAAAGAGAAATGAGAGCAAAAACGTATGATGATTACAAAAAGGTAAACTATACTTTTGATTTACTTTTATTTTTATATATACATATATATATATATATATTTTAATTTCTTAAATTTATTGTAGATTTAATCAATTAATTTTAAATATGAGTAGTAATAAATAAGTTTCCAATAAAATTTCAACAATTGTTTGAATGTTTCATTGAACTAACTCGAACGGTAAAAACTCAATTTTTTTTTTTTAAATCGAACTAGGCTACTGCAGTTGGATTTCAACTTCAAAGTCAGAAAGATTAAATTGAAAATTACGACTGTATTTCATTGAAAATTAAATTGTAAAAATAAATTTACCAATAACGAATTGTGCGATTTTTGGGAATCGGTCATTGATAAAAAAAATAATTATTTTATTACCTTAAAAATTTAACTTTTTGAAAAAATGGCTGCCATTTAAAAGGCAAAAAAAAATTATATTGAAATATTACGCAGTCTACAAAATGTTCCCGAACAATTCTATTAATTCGGTACTAGTGTCGCAATCTCGTGAACGAGATTATGACTTGTTGAGAGAACTTTGCCTTGTGAACAACATAACCAAAGCCCATTCAATTTTAATTAATGGTTCATGTTTCTATTTTATGTTTTTGTAAAGTTTGTTTGTTTTTCTACTGGTTTTCTATTTTTTACCTATTATTTATGTAATTTTAATTTTCACTTACCAACAGTCATTAATAGTAACTATATTCGAGCCCTTTCGGAGATTATACTCCATCTTCAAAAACAATGATGTAATATACAATATATACATTTACCTCACATATCAATAATTATAATAAAATAAATATAACAATTGATCGTCAAAAAGGTAAAATAAAATCAACGGAATGTGAATAATATTATATATCAAAATAAAAGAAATATGAATGATGAGATTATCTCAACTACTACTTTTCATTTTCGCTCGTGTGAAAATTTTAACAATTACTAATTCCGAGTCATATTTATTTTCTGACGTCATTTCTCACTACTTCGTTCATTATGCTATCACTACTCCTACTACTAATTTGAAAAGAATATATTTAAATTCGTACTCACCATAAACTCTATGTTATCAATTCCTAGTCTTAGGAATTAACAGATCGCCATGCTATTATCATTCCACTTTCACTTTTATAAATTACACAAAATATATCACCTAAATAAAATGCCAGAATTAAACATTATTATTTTTTTTAATTAAAAAGAGAAAAAATGAATGTAGCACTGTTAAATTCTTAACAACAATAATAATTATTAATTAAGGTTATTTCAGAAAATACAATAATATCAAGACGATCAAGTAAGATAAAAAATAAATAAATGTTCTTCATCACTTTAAAAAATCATTTATAATCTTCTTTTTTTTTTCAGTTAGTTTACGATCTATTTAATTTTATTCACAAAAACACATATTAAATTACCGTTTTAATTTGTGCTGATAAATTTAATTGTTATTAAACTTAGTAACAGGAAAAAACAAGTTATAAAAGATAAAATCAGTTAAAATTCCGCGTTAAAAAAACCATTTAAAAAAATTATTTTGTCCAGGTTTTTTTGAGATTGTCTAATCCTACGCAAATTGGCTAGCTATCCAGCCTTAAAAACATTCTTTCTAAGAGAACTGATGTTGCATGTATTTACATATATGTATGTACAGGAGTATTTTAAATTTATTACATATAATTCAGGTAATGAATTTTTATGCAATTCCGAAAATTTAAGATACTTACATTTTTTAATGTTGGAAATGATATTTTGTTAATAGATTCCTTAATCTCATTGAAATTATTAGTTTTTTCGATATATAAGTTATTGTTAATAATTATAAGTATATTAGCTTTTTATCAGACTTGACAATAAATGAATTATTTTCTTTTAATTTATTTTTTATATATGTGAAAATTTTTATTTGTTTGTTGATAATGATTTAAATTATTATTACTATTATTATTATATTTAATACTATCAATGACATTAACGAACTGATTTCTTAATTTATTTTGTTTATCTATATTATAAATTTTAAATATATTACTTTCTATGACTACAGTGGTATTTTTAATAATTTTATTTTTACTTAAAATCGGTATATTAAATTTATATGCGTTTATTAATTTATCATTAAATTAAATATTAGTAGTATTGATTACGTCCGATCCAAACTTATGTTCCCGATTAATTGTATTATTGTGAATTATATTATTTATTATATGTTATATTTTCACTCATTACTTTGTTAAATTTCCTATTCATAGTAGAATATTTAATGTTCATTAATTTGTTAATGTTACAATCAATCGTTTTTTTTTTTTTGTTTTTTTACGGCCCGGAAGGACCAATTAGTCATTTATGTTTAGTCTTTCATATCTTCCAATACTCTTTCATTTTCCTGGAAAAATCCCTTTTCCGTTCCTCTGTCCAAACCATCCCCGTTCTCTTTT
>JAAAKQ030471759.1:0-23492 GCA_010016005.3 Zanna intricata | reverse complement strand
AAGATGAAAACTAAATTTTTTTATAAACCTGAATACAGTTATAAAATCTAAAAATTAAATTTATTTATCTTTAAAAGGCGTTATAAAATGTAATTAAAAACACTTCAAATGACAATGTTTTGGATTAATTTTAATAACGTTTACTTTTATAAAATGCTTTTCAAAATTTGCATATTTATTCTTCAACAAGACTGCTACTTTGAGGATAGCTTATCTATAAAAATATTCAAAAATTCTAACTTAAAAAATAAAATATTAAGAAATATTGTTAAGAGTTCTATTCTCTAAAAGTGGGGTGAATTACTACACGTTTTCTTTTTTTCTTATAAAGGACTGAAAAATGTTCTCAACTTCATGTTTCTGAGAGAAAAATATCTAAAAGATTTTTCTAAGTCAAATCGCTAAAACAAAATAAGGAAAAATCTATAAAACTTGTTTTCTGTAGAGGAAGGTCGAGGTTCATTAAAATAAATTCAGAAATATTTATAATTATATTTCATATTATATTTTTTTCACAATTATAAAAAAAATGTGCGAAAGTACAATTACTGAAAAGTTCAATCCTCTTTAGATAGATATAGTACTCCCTTTGTTCCTCAATTCGCACGTCTGATTAATAAAAACATTCAAAGAAACAATCCTTTTAAATAAAACTTTTCATAAAATACTTCATAGTTTTAGGTTAAACCATTCTTGAGATATTACGCTCGGTCGATTGACTTTAACACAGTTATCATGTAGCTGTATTTTTCATATGCATAGGCTACTTATGCGCGTTAGATACTTAAGAATATAAGATACTGCAAGTAAGAAACTTCCATTAACAAATCACTAATGAACATGCGATATATCCTCCAATTATTACGTTTAAAAATTTTTCAATATGTATCTTAATGGCTACGCGTTATATATGTAATTTTTTTTCATATTTTTAGAATTGTGGATGACAACCGATCAACTACATAAAAAATAAAGGTTTTTGACTAGCCACCACCTACAATAATCCACCGGGTTGGTCTAGCGGTTAAACTTGTCATCGCAAATCAGTTGATTTTGAAGTCGATAGTTCTGAGGTTCAAATCCTAGTAATGGCTATTGCTTTTATAGGATTTGAATACTAGATCGCGGATATCGGTGTTATTTAATGGTTGGGTTTCAATTAATCGTACATCTCGGAGGAATAGTCGACGTGAGACTATACAAGACTACACTTCGTTTACATTCATACATATCATCCTCATTCATTCTCTGAAGTAATACGCGTACCTTACAGTGCTTCCGAAGGCTTAACAGAAAAATTAAGAGAAAGAGCCTCCTGCAATGTGGAGAGACAAATCTACTTTGAAAAAATGATCTATAAGGTCAATGAATTTAAAACTTTATCGTAAATAACGGTAAAAAAATCAATAGTTGTTTTTTTATTTCTCCGTCTGTATATCCTACGGATTTTCATGTCGTTTAAAATCTGACTTCAGAAAACCGAAGAATATCTAATAAAATATTACTTGTTAACCTAACACAAGAGATCTTCACACGCAAAAAATATCTCCTTCAGGAATGTATAAATTTAAATGTGTCGGTCACGAGATTAAAAAAAATTAAAAAATTAGCATTTGTTCTGGTATTTTGAATAAATATATGTATTGAAAACAACCATTTCCATGCAAACTGTGTAAATAAAAACTGTTAAATATTTCAATGCCGGCGAAGAATAGTAACTTTAGTAAGAAAACGATTACCCAGCAATTTTTCGTAAAACAAACATTTCACAAAACACAATTGTATGTTACGTTACTTCTTAATCGATAAGGTAATTTTTTCTTATTGCAGCAGTTAAAATAAAAATTATTAATTCTTTTTTTTTTTATTAAATTAAATTCGTTTTCATCTTTGTTGTAATAATAGTTATTATAATTAACCCTATAAACTCTCCTTATCAGCTTATCCGCACGCACGCACACACACACACACACGCACACCAGTTTTTTTTTATTTCTAAATCCTTTCATGAGATAATTGTAAATTGTAACCGTTCGGCGAAACTTCTCTTATTGGCCAGGATCAATAAGAGAAGATTAGTTATCAGTTTGTTAAAACGGTATGTTTTTTCTCTGAGTTTCACAATCGTGATGTTATATGCATGTATTTATTCAAAAAAGAAATAAGTTTTCTCTAGGTCTTCTCTAGTTATTTCAAGAGAAATTTCAGTAATAAACTAAAAGTAAATAGCTAAACAGATTACTGATTTAGAGATAAATCAAGATACCAGTCAATTTTTGCGTTTGTTATTAAAAAAATTCTTAAATTTAAAAATTACATAAAAATATATAATAGGACTAATATAAAAGTAAGAGAATTCTGTAACTTGATTTTATAAAAAAAGAGAATTTTAAAGTTTTCTTGGACAAATACTTTTAAAAAAATAATAATGTAGCATTAATTAAAAATTCAATTTTTTAATTTTTATTAGTAAAAAATTAAATAAATTTGTACAGCAAATTACATTTTTTAAAACTAACTTATTCTTTTTTTTTAAGAAATGTTAAATTTGTAATAAAATAATTGTATTTAATATTTTGTTTTTTTGAGATAGTTAAGGTAAATTTTACGTTGTAGTTAATTAATTTTGAAAATTAATTAACGGTTTGATTAAAAAAAATTATTCGTTAATAAGGTTGAAAGTTACAGAAAATAATTTTATTAATTTTTAATTTAAGGAAATTTTTAATTTATTATTCAATAAAATTGTGATTATAAGTAATGTTATACAAATTAATATTTAGTAATTAACTGACAATTCAAGCTTTGTATTCTGTATTTAAATGATAGATAAATTAAGTTAGAGAAATAATTTATCATTATTTCTCTATTGTATTCCATGAACAATAGAGTATATTCGGTAAAATTTATAACAATAGAATAAAAAATCTATATACATGAACATTTACGTGTGTGTGTTGATAATTCTGCAGAGTAAAGAGTAAATAAATATAATTTATAATTATAATTTTAAAAAATTTACTGTATGATTAAGTAGCATGAATCTAGTATAATATTAAGAAAATATTATGTGACAAAGTTTCGATCAAAATACGAGAGGCGGCTGAAATATAATACGCACCGGAACTTAACTATACAACAAAATATCGCACAATGCGATAGTTGTTATCTTGCGATTTCATTCCCCTTCTAATAACATTCTCAAGCTCTCTATTTTCGCCATCGTTATGAAATCGAGTATGCCTGCTACGGAAACACGCCTAAAACAATATGCAGTAACCGAATTTTTATCAGCGGAAAGAGATAACATTCATGAAATTCAACGTCGTTCATCACCATGAATTTTTGATTGAAGTGTTATGAGTAGATGGGCAATAAAACTACACGGATCAGAAACCAGAAAAGTGACCGGTTTTTGTGACTAATGAGAACCATAAAAAAAGGTAGATGACCCGTCTCATCATACAACAATATATCACATCCAGATAAGCATATCAAAAGAACGAGTAGCACATAGCACAGGTTATCGCACAACTTTACTAAAGAAAAATCTGCTCGCGGAGGTTATACCGACCCAACTCACAGAAAATAACAAAGAACAATGAAAGGAATGCTGTTTTCCTTTCCTTCCAAAGGAATTGCTGAAACTTTTCTGCATCATTAAAATCCAGAAAAAAAGCACAGTAGAGCATGGAATACTGACTTATGGATCCCCACAGTCAAAAAATTTCAAAGAAAAACTCTGTAAAAAATAATTCTGTTTAATTCTCTTTTGGTTCTGGGATTCTGGGAAATAATTCTCTTTGGTTCTCGGATTCTAGAAACGAGTAGGGACTGAATATTTGGAAGCCGGATCGATTGTGTATTCTATACGATACATAGATAGGTTAAAACACCTCAGGAAACGACATACATCTCAGGAATACGACTCAGGAATACGACATGTACATGTCGTGTTGGATAATTCACGGAATCTATAACTTTTCAGAACGATAATCCTCGACCGTACACATCGCGTGTAACCGCCTCAGCTCTCGTGAATTTGAAGTTTTTACCTATTCCACGCCTTCTGTAATCATTATATTTGGCACCCTACTATGTTCAGTTACTTCATCGATTAAAGCGAGGTATTCACTTCACCATGATAGATGAACTGATGGAGATAGTGAGGTTGAAGATTAGCATCTTTCAATTAAAAAATGGCAAAAATGGTATAACGTTGGAAGAAATGTGTAGTTGTAAACGATGATTACGCGAAAAAATAAACGTATGTTTTGTACCAAATAAAATGTACTTTTGTGTCATATTTATTTCATTTGCGAGTTATGAGCGACTACGCATTACATTAAAACCACTCCTTATCCTTTATTTGTTAGAGCTTTCGACGGGTAGCTATCATCTTTAGAGCGGTTTTCAAGTAAAGAGCAACTCTATTAAACAGTTACAGATTAAAAATCGGGATTTTCTTTTGTCATCAAACTTTTTTGTCACTTGAGGAATCGCTTTAAAAATCAATTGACGAAAAATTATACCTATATTTTTTTGTTTACGTAGACCGACCCATAAGTAATTGAATAATTACTGTAATTTTACTTTAAAACAATTTCCCGAGAAAAAATGATATTTAATTCCTCATTTATGAGCTGAAATTTCAACTGATTCCACTGTCTAATCAAATCCTAAATTTATATTAAATAATGAATTATGCAAGTATTTAATACAATCTTTCGATTTTCAAAATGAATCTTTTAAATATAGGGTCGGGTGTTTATTAATATTTTCCGATTAATTAGTTAGATGAAAAATTTTAAACATTACTATCTGCATTGTTACTTGATATATTTTTCTACAATTAATCCAAAAAATTCATTAATTTTATCCAAATTGTGATAATAACAGACATATTCTAATGTAGTAGTATATTGCGATATTGAGTACGGAAATGTTGTCTCTTTTTTTAATTAAAAAACAAAAATGTCAAGATGTTAATTTGAAGGTAATACGATGTTAGTTATTTATTAGTTAATTTCAGAAAATCTTCGAAATATTAGGTACATAATAATTATCACTTTGTAGAAAAGTTTTGTAGACAGTTATTAAATTCGTGATAGTTGAAATTTAAGATTGAAAGTAAAGCCAAAAATATGTCGTCAGTTTTTGATGTTATCAAACTTTTTTAGTATGTTAAAGGTTTTTACATAACATTTTAGTATCTATAACTTTAGTATAACATTTTACATCATATCATATAATTTTAACAAGAATAATTAATAACATAACAATATAATCTTAACAAGAACTAATGATTTTTATAAGGTTAGATAAAAAATTTTAAATTATTTCTTCAGATCTCGAATAATTATTTATCTTATTTTTATGATTTCTTGGATATAAAAAAAAACAAGAAAAAATTGATGTTAGCAATATAAACTAGTTCGAAGCAAATTATTATGTAATTATTTACACAAAGATTTTTCAAAAGTTATATTGGTATAATAGGAATCGAATTCGGCACCATGATATTAGCGTTCTGTGGGAAGAGCATGCTCATATATCTGATCTGAATCGGGAACACGCGGTAACTTATTTCATTTGCCTGCTTACAACCCAAGAATTTGAAAATCGATTCTCTGCATTGTAAGAGTGGATCGGTGCACACTCCTGCGAGAGACTTCGTAACTAAATCCGACACACGTGGATCTTTAAATTTTATTCCTCACCGACTTATTTTACTGTATTGTAGCAACTACCAGTTTTAGTTACTCAGTTTAAACGATAATATTTATTGAATTTGTTTATTTTTAGAAACTGTTTTTTACAAAACAATAGAAAAAAGTAAAAAAGATAATCACTGAATTAATTATTGTAAGAATTTAGCTTTAAATTGAAAAAGCTGAATTACATTGTTTTAATATGTTTTTGTTTTAATCATTTCTACTGTATGTCTTGAAGTACAAAGTTTTTTTTTGTTATTATCACAGTAGTTTATTATTACTATTTATAGCTGGTTTTTATTAATCGGCAAGTTTTTTTATACCCACACGTTTTTCACTCAACTAAGGTACGATTTCCGGAAGTTTTTGGTTTATTCTGTATTTGCAAAGAAAATCGTATATATACACAAAATTTTCGTTTACATATTGACAGCACATTATGATTGTTAATTCGATAGCAGTAACTTTCACCGTATCGTTACAATATAAACGTGTTAGATCATTGCTGTCACGCTTTATTACGCTCTCTATCACGATTCAGATCGCTTTGATACGTATCTATATGACAGTAGACATACATCATATGCGATTATGGCATAAAATTCTACAACGTCAGTATAATTTTACATTTTTTTTATCGCTCTGGTGAGACAAAACTAACTTTAAAACACAATTTATGCGTTTCATATAATTACGTGTTATAAGTCATCGTTGTTACATAGTGAATAGAATTTTTTGGCATTCTTGATTCTGCGGCTACTTTCCCCTTGTATTATATATAAATTATACAGAAAAAGATAACAAGAACACAAAATTTCGCTGCAAAATAGTCATTACTTTCTATGAAATTGCCACCATTTTAATTCTGATCGATGCAAAACTACTGCTAATAATTTTAACTACTGCAGATGTCGAAATAATACTGGTACAGCCATACATGAAGTCTATAAAAATTAGCTGTTTATTTTAAATTTGATATTACTAAGGTAATGTTGATAGGCTCTCTGTATTTCTAATTAAGCAATTTTAGATATAAAGACAATTTAATTCGTATATTAGAATAATTTCGAGCTGCAATGGCAATCGGTTTGTTCTGGATATTTTATCTTTTACTTGAGCGGGAGATCTGTGATGTAATAAAAAATTAAAATCTTTATTGTAATGTAATAAAAAAAAAAAAAGGACAAGGTACATGATATCTTTGTAATCATTGCGAGCATTGCTTTTAATCTTACTAAGTTTTATTTTCGTTTTAAGGGGATGGACAGAAATATAAGATTAAAATATTAATCGGGTACAAAAAAAGTTCTGTTCTTTTTATTTATAATGCAGGAAACGAAACATATATAAAAATGCTGTTATGACTTTCCCTTCATTTTTGAATCTGTGGATCGCCGAATGATTAGTTCAAAGTTACTACAATTAAAACAGAATCGATAAATCATTAGAAAATTGTTATGCGGTGTTTTGAAATGTTATTTCAATCGGTCTGTTGTCATTTTGCGTACGATAATATACTTTATATTTTACTTGATAATAATCCGCAAGATTTGATCTGAATTATTTACTGAAATTTTAGATTAGTAAATAATTATAATGACCACGGTATTGCAATTATAAAAACACAAAAATAAGATTTTTCATACGTAAAAAATTTTTTAGAAATGTCTTTTAAAATAATTGCTATTATAGTAACTATTTCAGAAATAAAAATACCGTTAACAACCATATTATAATACCTTACCTTATGTTACTATTATTATGAACGATTTGTACCCTTTTTTTTTGTAAAATTTACGGTACATTACGAGTTTTCTTAACTTTTAAAAATAATTTCTATTTTTTAAAAATAGCAGATTATTGGATAACCATCGGTCCAAATATATCAAAATATGAAAAAGTAGTTTAAGTGATGCAGATTTAAAAATAGTTATTATTAAAAAAGAAAAAAAAAATTAGTTTTAATATTAGGGCTTTATTAGTAGAATTATCTTTGCCCGTTTCACTCATTTGTAAATTAGAGTTAGTGTTTAAACAAATAGTTAATGTGGTAGATTTGATTAGTTTTTCTTAGTTTTTTTTTTTTTTTAATTTTTGTAATGAAATAAACTGAAGCACAGGTTAATAGAAAAATGAGTAAAAAAATAAGTAAGATCAAATTTGACTATTATGAAGCCAATTATGAAGCTTTACCTCACCGGCAATGATATAATGCCATGAATAATTTTTTTTTTTAATTTCTACATTTTGTGACTCCAATTGTTAATATTTTATTTTTATAATTCCCTGCCAACAGAAAAGGATAAACTTATCTTTGATAATATTACTTGTACTGCAATGCTTATTTGATCCCTAAATACATACATTATTCTCTTTTTAATTATTTTAACGAATTTTATTTTCAAGTTAATATTTCAATTTTAGGTTCTTCTGAATTGTTAATGTTTTGTGACTTATTTTTATTGCCCATTTTTCGACATTTCTGAATAATAAATTTAATCTTTCCGCAATTTTTTTTTATTTTTAAAATATTCCTGTGTAAATTAAAAAAAAATTAGATATATTTGACTTAAAACAGAAAAATGTATTGTTTTAATCGTATCTGTTTTTGTAATTAGACCGTAACTTATATTTTTAACATAAAAAATAATTTTAAGTCGAAAAGTAAGAAAAGTAGAAAGTAAAGACTTCGCTTAGGAATTTCTAATAATGATTTTTTTGATACAGGTTAGTTTTACAGAAATCGAACGATTCGTTTTATTATTAAACAAAGAGAATCAAATTCGTTTCTGATAATATGCTTTTGTACTGATAAAGAACAAAATATGAACGGCTTCTCTAGCGACTACCTTTTTTGAGCTTGATTTAAACCTTTATGAGAATGTTACTGTTTTTTGACACTGTCAAATTTTTAATAAGTGAGGTATATGTAATAGAACAGTAAAATAACGTAACTTCTAAGCTGTTTAACAGATATCTTCGATTGATTTTTTTCTTTTTATTAGAATCTAGATGTCATATTATTACAGTAATTTTTACGCTCAGCCAATTAATTTTCTGTTTGCAAACAAATGTTTAGTAAACTTTAAGTTGTCATCTCGATACTTCTTATTTCTTGGTTATAGTTTTATTTTGCCAGCTACAATATCCTATAAAGGTGAAAAATATATAGCGATCAGCCAGAATTTCGGGCCTCAAAGTTTACGTAAATATCAACATCCCACTTGCTCCAAGATTCATAGAAAAATTATGGAACTTTTGGAAGATAATATACGCACAGACGTGTGTTGGCCTCTATTTTGATTTATATCTTTGGACTTGGATAAAATAAATTTTTGGAAAAAAATCACAAAATTTTTACGTTTGAGGTATTGCTGAAATTAAATTCTGGAAAAAAATATGGAGAGGTTTTCGCCATTTTAAGTTTTTGAATTTCTTTCAGCGGTCGCAGAAAAACAACTTTCACTAAAATGAAAGTAGGTTTTAAGTTATTTAAAATTTAAAAGTTTTAAATGAATCAAATTTGTAGGTGGGCGAGATATTCAAAATTATTTCTAAATAGTTTTTATCTTGTATCCCGAACGCCCATTAGCCAAAAAAAAAAAAAAAAGTATTGAGTTTTGGCCGTAATATTTTAATATATACCAGTTTTGGTCAAATTTTCGATTCAAGAATTCGATTCGGGCAAGAATGCATCACAGTGCCCGTGCACATTTTTTAATAAACTATAATATTTTTAGCCTCGTTTCTGTTATCTTAATCTGGGTTTTCAACTTTTTCTTTAATGTATCTATCTTTGCGTAAAAAAAAAATATTTGCCTCAACATTGCACCAAAAAGAAAAACTTAAACCGAGTATTTCTAACCCATACAATCCGAATTTTTCTTATAGTATAGCTGTACACTTTCTCACTTCATATAATCCCTGGGAATGGACGATGTTTTTTTAAGGAAGCCTGAAACCTTCAAGTTTTTGTGAATATACTCGCTCACTATCTTGAGGAAAAGTTAGTTATTCGATACTTATATTTAAACTACCATTTTCAGATTTTATCATCAGTAATATTTTGCTTTTATCTTACATAAAATTACCAATATATCTTTAGAGATTGTTGGTATTATAGATGAAGGTGCCTTGAGATGCTCCTTGGGTGAGTTTTTTTTTAGTTTAGTGGCGCGGTATCTTTGTGGCGAGGTATCTTCGATTCAGTCTTATCTAACGATTTCTATAGGTTTTTGCTAGACCCGTAATGAAGTCAAGTAAAGTGTGTAAAGGTCTGTTTGATTTATTTATTTCTTGGTATGCTTGCCTTAAACTATTCGTTATTATTTAGTTCGCTTGAGGTAATAATTATAAGTGATGTGCTCGACTGGTGTAGTTTCATCATTATTCCGACTACAGTTACTGTCGATATATGAATTGAAATGAAATATATTTAAAATGTGGTCAAAAGTTTATTAAGTTTGGACCGCATACCCCCATTACCATTATTGTCTTTCTGTCTATATTTCATAATAAAATAAAAGTACAGGCAAATGCCGATTAATTTCGATATTATTTATCTATCATTTGTATATTTGAATAAAGAAGTCTGATTCTTCTTGTTTATACATATGTTTTAACATTCTTGTTTATACATTATAGTATAATTATGAGTATAATTCACACACTTCTGTTTGTATTTGGCTAGAAGTTAGTCCTATGTATAATTTTGATTTTGATTATTTTTAATCTATAATCGTCCCTCCGGCTCTATATTTTTGTAAGATCTCTTTAAAGTCTCATCGAATGTATTAAAGAATTTTTATTTATTTTCATTCGATTTTTCGTTTTTAAAAAAATAGTGGCTATCAAAATTTGTAATTTTGACCAATTTACTACGGTTTCTTGTTCGAGGAGGATTGAAAAATTCTTTTTAAATGTTGTTTATATTTTTTTTAGAAAAATTTTTAGATCTTTGCGGTAAAAAAGTTATGCAATTAAATAAGTAAAAAGTTTCTCTTGAAAAAAGTAAGTAAATTTGTTGGAAAAATCAAATATTTTTTTTCAAGTTACAATAAGATGATTTTAATAGGCAAATCTCAGGTTTGATAAGTAAGAAGTAATGAAATTACTTATAATAAATTTTAAGTAAAACAGTTTATTCTATGGTAATTAAAAGTAATTAATTTTTTTAAATGTTTGATACAACCAATAAAGTCTTTACTTTTTTCTAAAGAATTTATTACATAATTAAGTATTAATGTATTACATACAATATTTTATACAATTTAGTACAAGAAGTCTTCTGTAAAATTTAATTTCTTACTTCTAATACAAGGATTAGCTAGAATAAAAGTATGAAGAAAATAAATACTGATCTTTAAATGCTACGTTCTTTCTAGTGTTGTGTCAAAATACTGCCAAAGTAGTTTGCGTTATAACCAACAGGTAGCGCTACATATCACTTGATGTATAATAGAACCCTTATTGCTTTTGCATATTCATCGTTAAAAAAAAACTGAAATTTTTCTTCTGCACGTGACACGAAATGTAATAAAAAGTAAACATAATAAAATCAGAGTTTATACTTTACACAATTGAAATATTTTTTCCGTATACAGACATGACATGATAGTTTAGGATTGTATATATATATATATATTTTAATTTTCACTTTTGTGTATTGCTAATGCTATAAATAAAAAAATAACTGTATAAAATAAAAAACGCGTAACTTCCTTGTACGCCTATCAAATTACATATACACATCTTTTACCGTTCTTTATTTTAACTTATTTTATTTGAAAGTAAGATGATAAATAAAAAAAGGAAGAAAACGTTTGGACCTATGAAAGATTAAAAAGATTAAGGGAGGATGATGAATATAAAGGGAGAGAAAATTTGAAAATTAGAAAACGTGGACACGAATTAAGATCAGAAGAATTATATCAAATAAAAAAGCAATTAAACGATTGGCAACAGAAAACAAAAGAAAGAAAATTATTTTATAACATAATTTTTTGCAATTTATTAAAGATCGTGCATGTAGGCCCCAGTGTATATGTTCTTAATCTAAGAGTCTATTTTTCAGTCACTATGTAGGTAACTTTAATGTAAATAAAATTGATCAGAAATTCCAGAATAACTAAATAAAATACAACTAGAAAAAAAAAAAATACGAGTAGTGTGAAGGAAAGCATACTGCGTCGATAGTACGCCTGGCTTCCGCCGGGATCGCTAGTATCGCAGTCTGCCATCTTGGAATTTCCCTGTCGGCTATCATGGAATTACCCTTTTTTCCTGTCAGCCATCTTGGAATTTCCCTTTTTCCCTCTGGGAATTTCCCTCACCATCTTGAAATCACAGTCCTTAGTTGCAGTCCGCATATCTTGGAATTTCCTTTTTTTCCAGCCCGCCATTTTGGAATTTCCCTTTTCCCCTCGACCAGTTGAAACGGAAGATTTGAAATTCCGCAGGGCTACCAACTTAGTTATTTTATTGCTATATTAAATATTTGTTAGGTTGGTATTAGATCAGCTGTTAATATTAGTTAGGGTGGTATTGTGTATCAGCTGTTGAGCGGCAATAAAATATTTAACGGAAAAAATGGTCTAGCTTGGATTCGAACCCGGTCACGGCGGGACGCGACTGACTAATCTTACGCAATCACACATCCGATAAATAATTTTTTTTTGAACTGACGAGATAAAGAATTATTTTTTTCTTATATATTATCTGTCTCTTTAAATCTCTGTGTGTTTAAATAAAAATGTATACGTACCTCTAGGATAATCCTGACCGTGGTGGGCTTTTTCACCGCGTCGTCGTTGCGGTGTTTAGGACCTCGTCGTCAAAAGAAAAACAGGAGGTTGCATGTGGTTGTGTGCGTGAATCATCATAGCGCAGCAGAGATGTTCACCGTATGAGTTTCGGAGCTCAACTGAAACGACAGCTGACAAATGCAGTCTATGTTAATGCCCTGACGTTACTGATACGTCTTCTTCAACTGACGACTATAAAATGATTCTAACACGTTTTTAAGCAGTCTATTTATAACCGTTCCTATCACCCCTCCACATTCTTTATAATTAATCTTTTTATTTCCAAGATTTGATACGTTTTTTTTTCTGTAAAATTTTAATTTTTTATGTTGTGTGTTATGATAAATTTTAATTAAAACAATGGTATCAACATATATGAAGTTAATATAATATTTTTTAAAAAAAAAGTTGAGAGATGCAATTCATATAAATAATAATATTGCGATCGCTTGGGGGAAAAAATGTTACAAAGTAACTTGCTTGTTTAGACCACGTCCAGTGTTTCAGGAAGCGATACGAGAAATAGGTTTTGAATAAAAAATTAAGAATTGTTTTTTAGTAAATTTTTATTTAATATGTTCCGTCTAATCAGAAATTTTAATAAAAATAATGGTACCCGTATATATACAGTTAATTTAATATTTATTATTTTAAAAAATAACGATGGATATGTGTGTGTGTAACACGTAAACACTTCCGCTTAAATCCAGTTTTTTAGCGTTCCCTATAAGCGACGAACTTAACAGCAGTTTATCATTCGAGTTCTGACTTTGGGAGTAAACATCATCTAGTGTGCGTGTTAAAATACATAATCTTATATTAGCAACCAACTTGACGCAAGTTCAAAGTTATAACATTTAGCTGTGCTTCTGTTGAAGAAAATACAAACATACTTTGTTTACGAGAAGTCTCATCATTAACAAAGTAAGTGAGTTTTGATTTATCTATAATTGTGTGTGTCTTTTTGTACATGTATGTATAATTTTTTGCAATAGAATTATAATATTTAATTTATGAACCATAAAAAACTTTGTATTTATGTGATTGTCTACAATATTAATGTAGCGTATGCTTTGTATGTTACAGGAAATAAAGAAGAATGTCATCTCCACAAGTTGTCCGTGCCAACAACATGATCCACTTCAGGCGGGATCTAAAGGATTGGAACTGTCTGGATTTATTAACAGTTTTTGACCAGCAAAAGTCATCTGTGCTGGACCATCTGAAGACGGAGGCTAGAAGATTTAATGTAAACGTTAAATGGTGTGTACATATTTATTTATATATATGCTAATAATCTTTTCTTTTTAACCACTAATAAATACTTTCTTTCAGCTGTATGAAAAATATTATTCGAATCATAAAATTATACATATTTTTTAGGTACCTGTGGCGAACGTGGAAATAGCGAAGAGGGTATCGTCCGAAGACCAGACACAGATTGTACTTTACAATATAAACTAAACCTTCCAGGGAAAACACGATTGGTAATTAATGTAGATATTAACGGTGTCCATATTGATGATCAGTGGTTTTAGTCTGTTAAAAAAATCAACAACACTCTAATCAACTTTATTCAAAACGGTAGTGGGTGGGTAGTGAACAAAGTAAATCGTGTAGATTTAAATGTTGTTCGGTACCGTCCACAAATCGGCAGTGTTAGTTCGTACATCGAACTTCCACCGCAGATTAAAAAGAAAAAAGCAGTCATCATTGTTAAAAATATTTATGATCAAAAATGTTTCCTATGGTCAGTATTGGCACATCTGTTCGACCAACCAGGATGAAACTACCGTCAGTCCGGCTACATCGAACACTAGGGGAAACTGAATATGACCGGTATCGAGTACCTTGTAATGGTGAAAGTTATCGATCAATTAGAGTGGCAGAACCGATAGATTACGTATACAGATAGATTAAACTTATACAGTTACGAACTAGTAAAGGATGATGTTTGTCTATACCCAGTTCGTGTTACTGAGAACCGGGATCTACACACATAATCCACCTGTTACTAATGGCAAGTGACAACCGATACAGTTTTCACTACTGCCTCATCAACACAAAACACGGATACAACGGACTATCACGATTACTAATCGTACTGACTAATCATCACCTGTCCTGCCACTACTGTCTTTACTGTTTACATAGATTCAGTTGATCTTATGCTATTGTTGCAAAACAAAACTTGGATAAACATATTGTCGAATGTAAGCGGCACGGGCTACAACGGGTGAATATGCCCGATCCTAACAAAGAAAGGGAATGTGTGATGTGATTCCGGGATTATTCATCCACTCTCAAGGTACCGCATGGTCAATGCCGATTTCGAGTCTTTTGCAGTACCGATTGACAACGCTATCCCTGAACCGAATACAAGTTTCACAAATAAGTTGGACCTCTACCTACCTTCGGGTTACTGTTTTTTAATCGTCGATGAAAAGGGGGAGATTTATGTCTGTTCTGTATTGAACCGAGCAACGAGTATTGGGGAAAAGGTTGTGGAAAAAATTGTAGATGAGCTACTGGACCACGGCAAACGGTTTTACAAAATTATGACTACCGAGAAACCGTTGGATATGACACCGGAAAACACACTAACCTTTAACAAGGCCACAGAGTGCTTCTTGTGTCATAGACAACTGTTTGACGACCGCGTACGCCATCATTCGCATACGACTGGTCAGTATCTTGGTGCATATCACAATGAATGTAATTTGATTGCAAACGGACAGAGCACATCCCAGTATTCTTCTACAACCTTCTTGGCTATGACGCCCATCATATCGTTCAAGCTCTAGGTAAATAGAAGGATGTCATAAATCGACTGTATCGCCAATACATCTCAGCGATTCCAGTCGGTGACAATCGGTCCTTTACGGTTCTTGGACTCATTTAAATTTTTGTCATCATCGTTGGAAAAACAGGTCAACAATCTTGCAAAAGACTTTGTCGACAAGGACAAAGTATTCAAACGAATGACCACAGTTTATAATGACTCAAACAAACGAGACCTTCTAATACGAAAAGGGGTTTGCCCGTATGAGTACATGACGGATGAACGTAAATTTGATGATACCGCCCTACCACAAATAGATGCATTCTTCAGCAAATTGTCCCGAGACACCATATCTCAAGAAGATTATGGGCACGCCCAAATAGTATGGGATAATTTCGGCTGTCGTACGTTGGGCGAGTATCACGATCTCTACCTTCTTTGCCATGTCTTACTTCTACCCGATGTCTTTGAGTGTTCGTTAAAGTCCATTAATTTCTAAAACGTGGCACGCAGTTTGCCGACTAATGAAATGTTTTCGCCCCATTGTAGGCCAAAAAAATGATGCCCTGTACCGAAATTATTGACAACACTATCAGAAAAGGAACAGTACGTACTGAACTATAAAAATATGAAACTGTGCACAACACATGGACTGGTTGTAACCAAAATACTCACAGCTGTTTAGTTCTTACAATCTCGATGTTTACAACCTTACAGTGATTTTATTATCAAAGGTAGGGCGGAGGCTAGGAACAATTTTGGAAAAGATTATTTCAAAGTAATGAACAACGCAGTGTACAGTAAATCCCTCTAAAATTTACGTAACCGAATTGACTTTAAACTAGTGACTGACGTAAGAAAACTCGAAAAAGTGATGCTAAACCGAGAGTAAAATCTTGGTGCGTATACAGCACTTATGTTATCGGGGTTAGTTTGGAAAAAACAGAAATATTTCTTAATCGACTGATCTACATTGGGTTTTCAGTATTGGACATTAACAAAACGATCATGTAGCGATTCCATTACGATTAAATGTTAAATCGGTACGGTCGTAACATTAGATTATTAATGACAGATCTGGACAGCGTAATATATGAAATCCAAACACAAGATATCTATAAAGATATGCTTGAAGATTTAGATTGATTCGATACTTCAGACTATTCTCCTGAACATCAATGCTTTAGTTTAATGAACAAGAAGCAACTCAGTAAATTTAAGGACGATATGAACAGTAAACAGATTCGTGAGTTTGTAGGGTTACGTGCAAAGATGTACAGTATTCTCGATTTCAATAGAAACGCGAAGTCTGTCGCAAAAGGTGTCCCTAGGATATCTATTGCGAAAGATCTTAGGCAAGAATTCTTCAAATGGCCTCTTCGACAATGTCATTACCACCACCAATGCACATTGTATAAGAAGGTAGGATCACCTAATCTTCACCGTTCATCAGTCAAAAACAGTGTTATAAATCTACGACGACAAAAGATATATTTTAGAACATAAGACTGACACACTTCTCTACGGACAATATAATTTAAAATTAACAGTGCATAACGACGACGACGATGATGATCAAAATTGATACCATCCAAGAGACCGAGACTTGAAGGTGTTGCATCTAGTGGATCATGATGAATTTTTAAACAGTCATTGTTCATCTCTAAATTAATTTTTTTCTCAGTGAAGATTGTATAAATTATATTTTGCGAAAAAACATGTTATTTATTTCAAACAAATTATACTTTATTCAAAAATCTATTGTTTGAAAAATATGAATTAATAGTATATAAAATTTTATTTCATTCATAAAATTATTAACAATTTTTATTATGTTACAATTAAATAATTTTGGATCGTACATTTTTTACAATCATGTTAAAATTTTGAGTTATAAAGATAAAATAAGTTTAATAATCAGTCAAAACTACAATATTATTTGTGTGAATTGCATTTGTAATCATTTTTTGCATTTAAAATAAAAATTATTATATTAACTGCATATATGCTGACACCATTCTTTTGATTAAAATTTCTCATAAAGGTACTTTTAAAGTAATAAGACACTTCCTATACATTGATATTAATTTTTAATTCTTCTGTTACACAGGATGTTAAAACAGCAATTTTAATGTTATTTGTTTGAATTGTTTCTCTCATCTTTTTTACAGTTTAATTAAAAAAATATTACACTAAATGCATATTTGCAGACACCATTGTTTTCATTAATATTTCTCATAGAAGTACTTTTAAAATTATGCAGAAAGTATAATTTTCTATATTCTACTATGGTACATATGTTACGCATATTCAACATAACGTTACATTTCACATAAAATCATTTTAAAAAAAGGATAGACTTTTCATTTGTAATTAAAAACTAAAGATTAAAAATATAATTTTCTATCTTCTTCTACTTATGAACATATATTAACTACAGACAATATAACTATATTAGTCTTATTCTAACTATAATGGTGTATAATTATTATATATATAAATATAAAAATATGTCTATTCCCATAAGAGAAATTATGGTTGCGAGTGCGACACTGGAAGAATGTCGCACATGAATAACTCGCAATGGGAGTGGTCGAGAAGAAATATACTACGCGACGGTAGATATGATTCATACCGCCACACCGTCTCCTGCCACGTGGTGAAATCACCTCCCACGTCAGCATCACCACCAGCTCCAGCATCACCACCAATTCCACCGCCACCAAAAGCTCCAGCGCCACCTCCAGCACCAGCGCTGGCATCCCAGGAGTATACACCATAATTTTCACCACAACAGCGATGGATTCACCAATAACGAGTTCATCGACCTATATCGCCATCTATACCGACTAACATAGAAGACATATAACAACTCGTCGGCGATCGATACACAATAGCAACAATGAAGATGACATGTGTTCGATTTGTCTTACAATCCGGTCAAATGTTCGTTTACATCCCTGTCACCATCGCTATTTCTTATCATGTTCCATACGCATCATTCGCGAAGATGAGAGGTGTGTGTTATGCAGTAGGGCGATGGTGTCATTTTGTTTTATGCGGAACAGCTATCTGATATTTATTATTGATTATTTGTAACTGTTGATATAAAAATTAGGCTGGAAGAGGGTACCGGTTAAATTGAAGAAACAGAAAAAACGGTATAATTTACAATTTTTTATTTGCTTATCTAACATAATAATACACGGGTTATTCTTTAACGAGTAGTATAGTATATTAAAACACTATATATTAAAGTAAAAAAAAAAAACGTTTTTTTTATTCTAACTTTTGAAATCTATCACAATGCATATATTTCAGTAAATATTACTTGATACAGAGAAAAAACCTTCATATTACAATAAATATTTTTTTTACTCATATTCTATTACTTGAATGTTTGTTATTTCTATATTTTTTTATCTAACAAAAAATAACTTGTAATTGTTGATAATGAAATTTAGCCTGAAAGAGAGTAACGGTTAGATTGAAGAAACAGAAAAAACGGTTTAATTTACAATTTTTTTTTATCTAACTTAATAAAACAGGTTTTTTACCATATAGTCCAGAACATTAAAAAATTATATTAAAGTGAAAAAAACGTTATTTTATTCTAACTTTTGAAATATATTACGTCATTTTAAAACCAAAAAAAATAAAGTGTACTTTAAATTATAATATATGTACGTGTCCAGCATACCAACTCTGTGATAGTTACGACAGGGTTCGTCGTAGAAGTACGTTAGCACGGACCAGAGGAAACATTATTTGATCATGTGGATTCAATTACATTTTTTATGTATAAAAAAAAATTAGATTAATAGTAACATTTATTTTTAAAAAAATTGTAATTTTTTTTATTGTGTGTGTTTCAGGGTTAGTGATGGTGGTGATCTTATGTAATTATTTTTAATTCTAAATTGTTTAGTTTTTTAATTGTAAATTGTTTAGTTACAAATTTTTATTTATATAATTGTTTTTCCGTTTAATTTTATTTATGTATTTTGGAGTTTTGAAATTCAATTATTTTTAATTGTAAATTATTATGGTTTTTAATTATAAACATTTTTATTTTTCTTCAATACAATTTTTGTCATTTTATTTGTTAGAAGGTTTTTTGATCATCCTATAAAATCATATTTTAAAAAATAACACTTAAATATCTTGACTTCCTTGTTAGTTAAGATGACAAGATTTTCTTTTGAATTTAGGTTGTTAAAAAAATAAGATACTATTATAACTTTTCAAATAATATTTTTACAACGATTTTAAGTCTTCAATATTTGGTTAAAATAACACTTGCAAATAATATTTTTTTTACGACGATGTTATATAGAGGGGTGATAGGAAATAACACTCTACCACAACTCATCTGTGTCATTCAGTTGAGCGTTGGTTGTTGCACAATATACAACAACGTTACAACAATGATACGGCAGCGATACATAATGTTAAGACAACGATACGATAACATTACAGACAACCTAACAGTTAATATTATGTTGAAAATATAATTTTTTACGTTACAACGATACGATAATGATACGAAAACGTTACAACAATGATGCTACAATGTTATGGCAGCGAGACGATAACGTAACCACAGCGATATAACGTCACGACAACGATACTATTACGTTAGGAACACCACCTAACAGTTAAAATAAGCTGAAAATATAATCTTCTATCTTCTAATTTTTTAAAAATAACAAATTTATTAACTGCATATATGCAGTTATCATTATTTTAATCTTTTAAAAATTATAAATATATTAATTGCATATAAGCTGATATTTTTTTTATTAAAATTTCTCATAACACACAACATATCAAATTTAAATATAATGAGAATAGCATCTCATAATTTTTAAAAATTAAAATTAGAAATATTATATTTCTTATTTATCGTATCGCTTCCTGAAACACCGGACGTGATCTAGAAAAGCAAGCTGCTTTGTAACATTAATTTTTTCCCAAGCGATCGCAATATTATTATTTTTATCAATTGCATTTCATATTTTTTTGTTATATTGAATAACTGCATATATGCTGATACCATTGTTTTTATTACAATTTCTCATAACACACAACACACGAAATCTGTTTGTTTTTGAAACATAAAGAAAAAAACAACGTATAAAATCTTTGCAATAGAAATATTTTTAATACAGGATGTGCAGGTGTGATAAGAACGGATATAAGTAGACTGCTCACAAACGTGTTAGAATCATTCTATAGTCGTCTAGCCCACGACGATCAGGATCATCCTCGATGTACGTCTAAATCTTTATTTAAACACACAGATTTAAAGAGATAGATAATATAAATGTATAAGGAAAAAATAATTCTTTTTCTCGTCAATTCAAGAAAAAATTATTTTTCTGATGTGATTTTGTAAGATGATTAAACAATTGAAATGTTATTTCTACGAAGTGCATCTCTCTTTTTTTACATAAATATTATATTTACCGCTTATATGTAGTACCATTGTTTTCTCAATGTAGTTATGAAAGAAGACACGACATATCAAATTAAACTTTTACGAAATTTATCGGTTCGATTCTCGGCAAGATGGCACGTGCAAGAGGGGATAATTTTCGTCGACGGCGACGACTTATGTAAAACAAATTACACTCAGTATGTTGGGCAGCCACTTTAGCCGATTAATTTAAGGCGTCAGTAGTCGCGTCCCACCATGAACGGGTTCGAATTTTTGCTATACCACTTTTTTCTCTTAAATTATTTTATTACTGCTCAAGAGCTGATACCCAATACCAACCTAACAAATATTAACAGCTAATCTAATACCAACCTAAAAAATATTTAATATAGCAATAAAATAACTAATTTGGCAGTCCTGCGGAATTTCAAATCTTTCGGTTCAACTGGACGATGGAAAAGGGAAATTCCCAAAGGGAAATTCCAAGATGGTCGGCAGGGAAAATGGAAATTCCAAACGGCGGACGGCAACTGAAGACTGATTCTAAGATGGCGAGGGTAATTGTTACAGGGGAAAAGGGAAATTCCAAGATGACCGACAGGGAAAGAAAGGGAAATTCCAAGATGGCAAACAGGGATATCCCAAGATAGTGGACTGCGACACTTGCTCTTCTGGCGGAAGCCAGGGGTACTATTGACGCTGTATGCCCTCTTCCACACTACTAATACGATTATAAATTGTAATTTTCAATTTATATTAAATAATCACATGTTTCACCAGATCTATTACATATACACATTAGTAATAATGTCTATTAAATTATACATACACATTTTTAAAAGTTTATAAAATTTCATCCCACTAATAACTTCTGATTATTTTTTAGTTTATTTTTATTATTATTATTTATTAAAATTTTTCTAAAATCACGTGTTAATAATTACTAATAAATCAATATATTTAAATTGAAATACAAATTAAAAAAGTTATAAAAGAAAAAAGCAGATGAATTCTTATTCGAACCGATATGCCTTTTCCTTGTAAGATCCAATTATTTTATTAATTAAAATTTTATTTAGTTGTAACTCTGAAAGCAATGAAAATAAATACCACTTATGATACATCGTTGAAAAGCTCTTAATGAGGAATTATTATTGCAGTTAAGACAAAATTCAGTTCACAGGTTTAATGTAGTCAAATCATAATCAGAATTCAGTTCAATTCAAAAAAGACATTTTAATGACCGCCAATGTTACACCAACGAGTAAACGAGCTGATCCAATGAGCTGATGTATTACTACGCTGATAGATAAGTCTAAAGTTCTTTTACACAAGCTTATTTCCTTTCTCCAATAAAACTATCCTATAGTTCTGGAATAAATTTAACACTTCATCCCGTTCTCTAATTATTTATAGTAACTCACCGGTAAATTTATAGTAACTCAACTCCCTTAGCTTCCCACTGTCATCACCGGAATTACATGTGATGTCAACTTTATCGCGTCAAACTTGTACGTCCTAGATATTCGCTCCTTCACTGACTCGTAACAACTCCTTTCAAAATATTCGCTTAATACTTATCCCTCAACTCATCTTCCCTAGAATACATATAATCCTATTTACCTGCAGAACCAGACCCGAAGCGTGAGAATGATCTTCAGAGACATATTCCCATACATTCCTATCCTGGTCGGGAAACCATTCTCATGGTAAAACATCAGTTAAGGGAGTGCTAACGGACAGTATTACAAAGAACGATAGTGAAACAGACCTATTAGCCTTAGAAAAAAGTATTCCTTTTATTCCCATTCTGGTTTGCTTTTGTTAATTGTTATCTACTACTTTCTTCTTAATTACCTGGAATTCATTACTCAGGTCAATTACACCGGTCACAATATATATATATATATATATATATACATATAGAAAATGAATGCAAAGGAAAATCTTGTGCACAGTTATGAGCGATTATACGCTAAATTTTAAGCAGAGGTGAAACGAACAGTTATATATAACTTAAAATTATTATCATAACACTAAATACAGTATAACCGATTTTTTTTGACTTCAGTCATTTGACTGGCTTGATGCAGCTCTCCAAGATTCCCTATGTAGTGACAGTCGTTTCATTTCGGTATACCTCCTACATCCTACATCCCTAACAATTTGTTTTACATATTCCAACCGTTGGCTGCCTGCACAATTTTTCCCATCTACTTGTCCTTCCAATATCAAAGTAACTATTCCAGGATGCTATAATATGTGGCCTAAAAGTCTGTCTCTTCTTTTAACTATATTTTTCCAAATGCTTGATTTTTCATCGACTTGCCAGAAAACCTCTTCATTTGTAACTTTATCCACCCATCTGATTTTTAATATTCTCCTGTAACATCAGATTTCAAAAAGCTTCTAATCTTTTCTTCTCAGGTACTCAGATCGTCCAAGTTTCACTTCCATATAAAGCTACGCTCCAAACACGTACTTTCAGAAATGTTTTCCTGACGATTAAATTAATTTTTGATGTAAGCAAATTATATTAACTTTATGGCTACGTCTGGTAAGCATGTCTTACCAGTAAGCCGGTGTTCAGAATAATCGTAATATCTCGAGACACATGTATGCTAGTGAGCTGATTTTTATACTGAATGAAAGAGAAAATTTTATCCTTCATAACACTCAAAAATAATGCCGATAAGACTTTTGGTTTGTTACTTTCGAGGCATCAAAAATTTAGATTATAACAATTGGGGCCA
>JAAAKQ030471748.1:0-23499 GCA_010016005.3 Zanna intricata | reverse complement strand
TTGTACAATCTCAGGTCAACCATTCCTGAGAAGTGTGGTTAATTGAAACCAAACCACCAAAGAACACCGGTATCCACAATCTAGTATTCAAATCTGTATGAAAATAACTACCTTTACTAAGATTTGAACCTTAGAACTCTCGACTTCGAAATCGACCTCTGATTTGCGATGTCGTGTTAACCACTAGACCAGCTCAGTGGATATTACTGATACACTATAGAAAATCATTTTCATAACTTGCCATCTCATAGACAAGTGAGAGGTATAGAAAAACTATCAAACATGTTTTTTGCGTTTTCCTCATATAAAAGTTTTAACATATTAAAATTCAATTAAATCATAATTCCATATAAATAATAGTTGTAATAAGTAAGTTGTAGTCTCATTTTATATTTACTTTCAATGTATTAATTAAGCTCAATTTAATGTAAATAATGGGGATTTCTCAAATGCTGTCAGTTACATCTTTTGAAATGTATATATTTTTTTCAGTCATAGTCGGATCAATCATTATTTTTCAGAGTCACTGATATAATTTGGCAGTGATATATATACACACACACACAAAATATTTATAAAGAATGAGATCTCTTAAATAATTTTTCAATTGATAAACAAAGAAAAATGAAATTTAACAAATGCTTCTACTTCAAAACTACTTTTTTCAGTACAAGACCATCATATTCTAATCATCCCAGATGGTCCTTATGGGAGCAACTCAAAGATTTTAAATATAAAGGGAACAGGTGTGATACATAATTTTAAAGATGTAAAAAACATTTGCCTTCAACAATTCTGACCATAATGGTCTCCATTTAATATTTTCACAGCTAGTTTCAAAAGTGGTCTACAGTAACTCACTGATCAACTGTGAAACATTAAAAAAAATTTGGCAAATGCTCCTACCTCAAAATGATATATTTTTTGAAATAAAATTACTGCTTTTTTTTTTGTTTAACCTCCGAAACCACAGTTAAGTATATCTTCAGAGGATGAAATGAATGAATTGTAGTGTGTGTGAAAGATGCCATGCCTGACCGGGATTAGAACCCGAGACCTCCATATGAAAGGCCAAAAAATACTGCGTAGGTGTACTAAAAATCACTTTTGAAAGGCACTTTTGGTTGGCGACAATGTGGAGAAATACTGGAGATATGTGGATAAATTTTATATATATAAATTTCTGATATAAAATATTTTAACTATTTGACCACTGTGTTAATAAGATTTAATATATATATTTCTCCAACCAATTTTCTGGCTACTGCTGGGTCTGGGTGTGTGTTTATGGGCAAATTACTGCTACTGGCTTGCCAGGCCTGACATAGCTGCAAATATAGTGCAATGTAAGTGTAAATGTACTAGTAAACATGTAGTTTGGAACAGGTTGACTACTCCTGAGACGTATGGTTAATTGAAACCTAACCACAAAAAAACACCCGTATCCAAATCCAGCATTTAAATCCATATAAAAGTAACTGCCTCTATAAAGAAACAAACCTTAGAACTCTTGATTTAAAATCAGTTGATTTTGCAATGACAAGTTTAATCACTACACTAACCCTGTGGTTTAATAAAATTTATTATTGTATGAAATATAAACTTCTAAAACAAAGTAATTAATTAGTTTTTTTTTCTTTATCTCCAGAACCATCATTAGGTATAACATCAGAGGATGAAGATGAATGATGTGTAGCGTGTGTGAAAATGCCATGCCTGTCTGGGATTCGAACCTGAGACCTCTGGATGAAATGCTGAGATGCTATCACTCGTGCCACAGAGGTCGACAGTAATTAATTAGTTAAACTTATCACATTAATTTCCAATTACTAGTTTTTGCAGTATCATATGCATCTACAGCTGGTATTAGATTCTACATTTATTAGATTAAAACTTACTTTTTAATGATTTATCATTAAATTTCACAGTAGAAAACATTATAATTTTGCAAAAATTGACAATTCATTAAAGAATATGTTTTAACGTAATAAAATAATAAATATATAATTTAATACCAACTAAAGATGAAGAATACTGGGAAAACCGGTTATTGGAAATTAATGTGGCAAGTTTAAGTTATCTAATTACTGTGTTTTGGTAATTACCAAAACATATGAGATATATCTTATATATATAAAAATAAAATGTTTAGTTTACCTCTATTTCTGAGGGCTTGTTTCCAAAGAAGATTTGATAACTCATCGGTCCATGCTTGTTTTACATCTTCTGACATTGATTGTAAGGTAAATGTGTCATTCGGTTTTCGTTTTCTGAACCAAATTTCAAATTTTGTTGTACTGTCACCAATTCTAGCTGTTAATCCAATATCACTTGTCTTGATGCTGTTCTTATATATGTATATATCAAGGTTCTATAAAAAAAAATTAATAAATAATAAAGTAGATATTATAAATTAATTTTTTAAGTATAATTTTTAAAATAAATATATTTTATTTTACTCTTAAATAAATAAAACATTCTCTACCAATACTTTATTAAAACTATACAATATGATCTCACCTTAATTTAAAGAAAGTATTTTTGTGATAATTATTCCTTTCAGATACCTTATAATAGTTTCTGAAATGATACTATTATTAATTATAAATGTACAAAAATTTTCATCAGAAAAATAAAATCTATCCATTAAATTAAATTGAAATTTTAACATAAATGACAACAACTTTACTTATATTTACAGCTAATGAGATTGATGACTATGTAGTATGTGATGATTTCATTATCTTATGGTTTTACTACAGTAAAGCAAAGTTTTTGGAACCCTTTCATTCCTCTTTTCTATTGTAGCAGTATTATTTATTATTCCTAGTATAGTACAGACTAATTTATAGAATAGTACTAGGACACTTCTAGTGGAAAAAATAAGAGAAATAAAAAAAATAATGATTTTGTTTGTGATTTCATCATAAACTCATATTTGCTGTTTTATTAATATAAGATAGAGGAATTATTAATTAACATGAAAAAAAAAGGAGGCATATTTTAGTTTATAAGTTTAGGGGTTATAAATATGTTCTCATTCAATTGATAAATGAAGGCAAAGTTGAAGGAAGAAAGAAATTGGCCAGAAGAGATTCTCGTGGCTTAGAAATCTTTGATGGTGGTTTAATATTCATGATTCATGATAACTACTTGTGTGTCTAGCTGACAATAAAGAAGAGTACCAGATGATAATTGTCAAAACTCTGGTGAGAGATAGTAAGTATTAAAAGAAAAAGAAATATTTTTCTAGAAATTCATAATCTTAATTATCTAAAACAGAAAATTAACAATGTTAATTATCTATAACAGGTATGTGGTATATAATAATAATAATAATAAAAAAATAATTTCAAAAAACATTCTATTAAAATTAAACTTCTATAGATATTAAAATAAAATAAAGTAATAATTATTCAGAAGTAAGTCACTTAGAATTTAAAAATAGTATTATAAATATAATGGTGATTTTTACCTTTCTGTCTGGAAACCTCCTAGCTTTACTGAACAGTATTAATTCCTCAAAAAGGAAGACATGACGAAGACATTTTTTACCCTTCCCTTGCCATACAAGAAATTCATTTTGTCTTAATAATCTTCCTTGCTCTTTCACATTCACCTGTAATATTAAATTATAGAAATATAATTTTGTTAAATAATCATTTATAATTTTCATATTTATAAATGTATATAACATAAGAAAAACTATAAAAAACAAAACTAGATTTATTAACCTATAATAATAAAAAGATGGTTTTGTTATCTTAATCTAAAGATTTCATAAAAAAACATTCTTTTTAATCAAATTTTCATTTAATTAATTTGCAGGTTTTTTTTCTTGTTATTTATTTCAGAATTAAAAGTATAACCTTTTAATATAAAGAAGAATAGGGGAGCTGAGTAAAAATATTCATTTTTATGAGATGATTATAACTGCTAATCTTATTCTTCTATGTCACACTTTTATTAAATTTCTATTTATAACAAAAATAATTAATACCTATTTCACAATTATCTTGCAGCTTTTATTTAAATACCTTATGGCATGTTTCAGTAACAAGTTTATATAATCAGGTAGTGACCATTTTGTCATAATTAAATAAAAAATTTCATCTGATGATGATAACTTCTCCCTAATACATGTTACAATGTATGATGTATGATATGCTGTGGAGAGATGGTTTTAAAAAAGAAACTTATTATTTTTGTATGTACATTGATGTGACTTGAACACCATAAAAAACAATTTAATTTTTATTTAGTTTATATATCCATGGGTGTTATGTTTGAGGAGTATGTTTTGGGCTTGAAGAATTGTTGATTTTTTCTTCTTTATCCAAAACTTTTAAACTTCATAGGCATTTTATCTGAATCTTTGTTTATATATGTTGTGCTTGTAGATATTATGTAGTGCTTCACTGTTTTTATAGATTATACTTGATTTTCAAAGTATGTTTAATAATTTACACATTATGTTTCTAAAAAATGATGTTTTATATGAAGTTGGTAGTGATTTGAAGTGTTTCGAAAAAATACATGTGTACTATGATTAATTTTCAATTTATTTTTAAATTGTTTTTTATTAGTTGTAATAATATCAAAACAACATAAAAAAAAAAAAAAAAAATATATGTATTTTAATGCACACAAAATATAATAGAAATTAATTTTTACAGTTAAATATGAACATGATAAAAAATACTTTTTCTTGTCTTCCGTCATTATCGTAAATAGCAAATTAAAATCTAAACAAATAGATTTCTCCATATTTTGGCATTTTAATAATGAAAACATCATGCCAACTACTATTATCAACAATTCTAAGTTTTTAGCTCTATTATTATAAAAAATTAATAATTACTATTATAACGTGATACATACATCACAATCTCGAAGAGAGTCCATCGCTAACAAGTCATTACCATGACGTAACTGGAAACGAACCATATTTTCAGCATCCCTAAGTTCTGACACTTCTTGTCTAGATGCTTTCATTAATTGCTGAAGAAGTAGAGCGTATTTTCCCATTCTTTGTACAGGTTTCAACAGGTAACTACCTAAATCCATTCGATCGCCAAGTTCAAGTTGTTTTTTCTATTAAAAAAAAAATAAAATAATAATAAAAAATACAAATTAAACAGATGTAGATTCATGTATAAGATTTGAATAGTTTTCAACATTAAACTAAAAATTCAGTAATTAAAAGCACATTTAAGAAAAATGTATTATGTTAGCTGTGGTATAGTATCTAACTAACCATTATTAATGACATTAAATTATCAGAACTAAAACAAAAAATACATACAATTAAGAGAATCAAGAGATAAGGATATTATATAGCATTAAAACTGATTTTGTCTACTATTAGTTCTGCGTTAACTGTAGTGTTAGCAAGGATGATCGCTGATAAAAGTGGGTGTTATGCAGAAATTGTTACACGTGCTGCCACTATTCAGTTATCTACTAATAAAGTGTATAAATTAAGCTGTAACATAAGTAGCAAACAGCTTAGAATAACTTTCAAATAAATGTTTTATAATTAAATTAAAATTTATTGATTAATTGTAGAAAAAAATCTGTGAGTTTGATAAATAAATTTATGCTTTGATAAATATTAAAATTTAATAAAATATAAATCACGAAAATACAGTAATTTGGTAAATTAAAATTTATTGATTAATTGTAGAAAAAAAATCTGTGACAAACAAAAATCTGTGAGTTTGATAAATAAATCTATGCTTTGATAAATATTAAAATTTAATAAAATATAAATCACGAAGATACAGTAATTTGATAAGTTATAATTTATTTTATTTTAGACTATTTTCAGTTTTAAAATTTTTAAATTGTACTACGAATGCATATGCAAATTTTGCTGCCCAGTGCTGCAATGAAGTAATCTTTAAAATGTAGTATTTTCCTTTTTAACAAAATAAAAAAAAAACAAATTTTTAAAAGAATTATATTGTACTGTAATTATAGAATTCAATACCAAGTGAAGATAACGGCTGCTGCGAAAATCGATTCTTTGAAATTAATATGGTAAGTTTAAATTATATAATTACTGTGTTTTGGTGGTTTATATTTCCCATAATATTAAATTTTATTAACATAGTGGTCAATATGTTAATGAATTATTTGAATTTTCAAAAAATATTAAATTATGTATTATAATTTTAAAAATTCTCTAAAATGTATTGTTTAAATTGTTCTATACCATACCTTGAAAAATGCAGTTCCATATTCTGACATTAATGAATCTGACTTTGGCTTATTTTTGTTGTACAATGCATATAAGTAGAATTTACTTTCCTAAAAAGAAAAACATAAGAAAAATGGTAAGACAACACATAGTGAAATATTATTATATAACAAATATTATAACCCTTTCAAGTTATTAACTTGAAAGGGTTATAAATTCATTCTATACATTTCCTTGTAAAAAGGAAATGCATAGAATGAATTTCAGTCATAAAATGCATTTAGATGTACATGTGTTTTGAAATGCATTTCATAGATTTTATCCCATCTAAAGCGGTATAATATAATATAATTTGAGTATATACAGAATTCATGTAAGTTAGTTAACCTATTTCAACTTTGCTGACCATTTGTACTTAGGAAATGTGTAATGTTTACATAATACATTTATTTATATAATAAGTTACCTGTTGACGAACAGTGTAATCATGTTTGTATCATGCAAAATCTAATTAATGTGAAGGGCGCTAAAATAATCCCACGGAATGTGAATTTTACGAATAGTACTTTGTTCTTTAATGGAAAAAACAATTTTTCTGCTGAAATATACAAATAAATTTGCATTGTTATTCAATTTATAAAGATAGAGTTTGAAAATAGTGTAATTTGTTTTAAATACAACAAAATTAATATTCATAACAAAGAATGGAGTGGTTGATTGTTTTTGATCGCAAATCATTTATTTAAAAAAAATTGAAATAATTTATGAAAATTAACAATTTACTGTTTCACAATTATTGAGTTAATTTTTAAACATATTTTGTTCAATGATTTAGAAATATTTTTAATAGAATAACTGGATTGCAGAAAGTTGTGTATCATGTTGAAGTTAAAATTGTTAACAGATGGATACATTGAAAAGTTTTTGAATAATGGTAAAAATTCATCAGTAAATTACATTATGATAAACTAAAAAGCAAAAATATTTATTAAATATTGATTTAAATTTCAAGTTCACTCTATTGATTCATGTGTGCATCATGATATGCAGCTTTAAAATAGGAAAAGCTTAAGAAATATTTGTTTGTAATTACAAATTAAAAGTAAGTACTTTTAACTTCAAAACTTTTCTGTTTTTCTTTGTTCTTTATTTTTTAACTGTTTGAAAATTGTTCTGTTCTTTGGTAAAGTTAGATAATTTTATAAAATGTAAAACCAAAAAAACCAAGTTCATTATTTTTACAATACTTCACAGGAATTTAAGTGAACAACTTTATAAGTTAAAAAATTAGTTTTTATTCACATAAGAACAAAATATCTTTAACAACATAAACAACTGAAACTATTAATAAAAAATTGAATAAACAATTTTCTATCCAGTTTTTTATATTATATATATGCGCGCGCGCGCGCGTGTGTGTGTGTATGTGTGCGCACATATAACATAAATTACACCTGTATTATATTATGCATATAAATAACTTATATTTTTCAAGAAAATATTATGACTATACCATTATTATGACTACAGGCATAATGCTTAAATTACTATTGATACAGCCAATAATTAAGAAAAATATTTTAAATTACTTACATGTCTTAGAAAACATTGTCCAACTAGTAAAGGGCTTTGTTCACACTGTTCTAATTCCTGTAGGAAAAACTGACTGTGAAATTCATATATTTTTTCAATATTTCCAAAAACAACATTCCTCTGTCCACGCAGAGCTTGTGGTATATCTTCACGAATTAATTCAGGAATGTAATTCTGAAAATTTGAAATTTAATATTTTAATACATGAATCATGATATCATTTTTAGAATTAATACCATAAATGTTTATTTTATATACATAAAAAGAAAACCAAGTACGACTCTACTGCTGTTAAAGACATACATCTAGAGAGTTGAAGCCTCGGTATTGTGTAGCAATGTTGTTACAGAATTGACTGCAGAAAGATTTTTCGTGTTTGAAATACAGATAATTCCTTTATAGATATAGTTGCCTTTTTAAAGAAGAATTGCAACAGATAATTTAGCATTTCATTAATTTTTTAATGTTCCAGTATGGTAGAATCATAAGTTTTGAATTTTTTAGATGTTCTTAAGTCAGTAAAACACACCATATTTAAAAAAAAATATTTGTCCTTGTTTTTAAAATAATATTTATAATAAAAATTTTACTAGTTTCTTAATAAACAATTATATTAAACATTGTTTCAAATTTTTATTTTTGCCTTTCTTTAAAGTTGCTTTCTACTTTAGATTTTTGAGAGATCGTTTATTCCCTTTTTCTGTAATTATGTGGTTAAAAAGTTATTTGTTTTAAAGATATATTAATTATATTAATACATTAATAATTTATTTAATAATTATAAGCAAATAAATCTTTTATTCTTATTACTACATAATAATACATCATGCCAGGAATGGATATATATGTTACTTCAAGAATAAAAAAAGGAACTGCCCAAAGCATTAACTTGGCTGGATCAGAGGAAACAATGGTAAACTTTAATTAGTACAGCATCACAGAATACACAATGAATTGTTAAAAAAAAAATTGATATCGTTAAAGCCCACATTAATTGTTTAAATAAAAGTTTCTTTTAAAATGTATATTTTGCAACACAAAAGGTTTTAAAAATCATTTTGATTACATATTTATAAACTTCTTGAATGGAATGCATTAAAAAATTCAAATTTTTAAATTAAAAAAAAAATTAATTAGTATTATTTAAAAATTCTTCAAAACGGTAATATTTTTTCTATAAAAGAAATATTTTAATTGTATTTTAAATAAATTGGTGGAAAGTTTTTTTAGTGATACAAAATTTATTAAATATGGGAACAGAAAAAATAAGGCTCTTTTATGTAAGCTAAAGTTATTGTATAGAATTACACAAAAACAGTTCTGTTGCCTGATTTGGTAGAATGGTAAAATTAATAATACATTAAGTGATTCACTAAAAGTAATATTCTTTAATAATAACTACCACTAAAACTTAGAGAGTCAAGGAATGCATTTGAATGCCAGTGAAATATATAAGGATTTGGGAAAATTTTGAAGTTTTTTGATTAAATAGGTTTAGAAAGCTTTTGAATACAATCCAACATGATTTAGAAAGTTTTACTGTAAAATTAAATTTTCAAATATAAATATAATATAAATATAAATATGATATTTTCAAATATCATAAAAGTAAAAGAAGTGGACTATTGATTTAGATAAAAGAAAACTGAAATTTTTGATAAATATTTGTATTAAATAAAAAGTAGTCTAAAAAAATATACTTATATCTTATTGCTTACTTCTGCATTGATGTTATTAATTTTGTAAAAGTAATTATTTTTCATAACTTAAAAAAAAAAAAAAAATTAAAAAATTTACCCCATTTTTTTCCTATTAAGTTTAAATAGGATGGACCAATATGTTCTTTGGTCTCTAATTACCAACAGTAGCTAGTAACTGTGTATTGTAAATAAATGAATGCAATTTCCCAGTGGAGTTACCATCACAGGAGAAACTGCATTCTCTGTTTTTTAACCTGTAGGTTAATTATTACACACTGTTTAACTTTTTAGAATTATTATTGATACTACTACTTAAATAAATATTATGAATTATCTTACCTCAATAACATATTCTAATGACTTGACATAATCTCTCTCAGTCTGAATCATTTCTCTCATTATGAGAAGTAAAGTCCTGAAAATGAGATAAAATAATTAAGTTATATCACATTTTACCTGAAGACAAAGTAATTCTTCCAGAATGAAATGAAGAACAAAGAAAGTTTAACAATTTATAAATATTCACAGTAAAATTTCCTATATTTTAAAAATAATAAGTTTAATTAACACTTTCGCTGATACAAAATATTTAAGTTAATTTAATAAATTTACTTCACTATATCTAACTCAGTAAAAAAAAAAAAAAAAACAGTGAAAGTAAATCACTTATTAACATATTTGAGATAATTTGTGGTTATAATATCAGATGTGATTATATAAATAATATAAACGATCAAAAATTCATCTCTTCTTCTGTTTGTTATAATGTTAATAAATGAAAGCAAGTATTACTTATGATTCTGATAATAATAATATATTTGTTGTTATAATATAATATTTTTTTTAAATTTGAAATTGTGAATCAGCAACAGAATAAATAAACTTACTGAAAGAAACAGCAGAAAAAATTGACTTGCAAATATCCTTTTTGAAAATCTAATTTTTCATATAAAAATTTCACCAAAATTTTTAAACACAAAATAATTAAAGATTAATAAAGTAGAAAAATTTAAGTATGTAAGGAAATAATCCAGAAAGACTTAAGAAGCCTCATGGCTTAAGAAGCTAAAATGGAAAAGTAAAGTTAGAAAACTAGAACGAGCTTTTGGACTGACAAAAGAAATGTACAAAAAAAAAAAAAAAAAAAAACAATGTTTATTAACACAAAAATTATACATTATAGTACAGTTATTTAACCAGAATGACAATATGATCCAGAAAGTTTATCCTTAATAATGAAAGCAAAAAATAGAGGAACTGGAAAAGAGAGAAAGGAAAATTTTGAGAAAGACTTTTGGATATAAAAAAAAAGAAGAGGGATTTAAGAAAAGAAATAACAGAGATTTATTTGAAAAATAAAAAAGTATTGAGCAAAATTATAAAAAGAATGATTACTCCAATTAATTAAATATTTTATGACGATTAACTTGGATGTATAAGATTGGATTAACTAAGAAAGTATTTGAATATTTTAAATCTAATCCCAAAGCAGTCAGTAAATGGATAAAATAGATTAAAAAAAGGTACAGAACATGGGCGTTATAAAGGAAAATATTAAGGAGAGGAAAACTTTTAAAGGAAAGATAAAAAAAAATTAAGATTAAAAAATTAAAGGCAATAGAAAAACAAAATACCAATAAACCTGATCAGAAAAAAGAAAGAAAGTAAGTAAAAAAGAAAGAAAGTAAGTAAGAAAGAAAGAAAGAAAGAAGGAAAAAAATTAGTGAAAATGTAAGAATACTGGTGGAAGAGAAGAAAAATCTCAAAGGTATTTAATGAGATCTACAGGTAGTCAACACTGGAAATAAAAAAATAAGAAATCATGACTTGGGCTGAATCAGATCGGTTTATCTGGTAAAATTTGTTTATATATTTATTTAACTTAAAATAGTAATTAATTTTAATTAAATATAAACAACAGAAAGTAAAAAAAAAATTACTGTAATATAAATTACTATCTTACTTTTTTGTTTTTAATGTTTGTGTGCCACACTTCGCATCAGTTAATTGTAAGTTCAGGTCGCAGTGTAGATGAGAATTGACTGGTATAGGAGGTACTGTCTTACTACCTTCTGATGACTCTTCATTTTCTTCACCACTGAAATATAAAAATTATACAATCAAAAATAGTTTTAATAAAATCAAGACAAATTATGTCATAATTGGCTTTAATTACAAAGCACATATATATTTAAAATTGACTAAATTAAAAGAAGAAAGTAACTGACTAAAAACAATTGAGTCAATATAATACTAGATCAATTTACTAAATTTAATATGAAAAATATTGTAGCAATTATTATATATATTCAACAATAATATCATATCCTTATTTTTAAATCAGAATGTTTGTGTATATGAACATACACATACATACATGCAATCATTCTCATGCTCATGTATTCATGTTCATTTAAAATTCACAACTGTTGGCCAATCAGGAATGATTCGTTTACCTATTTTTTTATGAAATTTGAGGATGGTTATACGAGTAAATATAAATATATATATTAAAGATAAAAGTGCAACACAATTTCCTCCAGCAGTATAAAATTTGACAGTTCTTTTTACTGTATGCTTATTGTTTTTATCATTTTAATAGTGCTTTTGAGGGTTTCCTTCATCGTCAGTTGCATAATTTTAATTTTTTTAAGTTTAATGTGTAATTAAAAAAAAAAAAATTAATTGATGATGAAGGTAATCCTCAAAAGTCCTACTAAAATGAAAAAAAAAAAAAACAGTAAGCATACAGTAAGAGAGGCATTGTTGAATTCTGTGCTGTTGGAGGAAAATTGTGTTATATTTTTGTCTTTGACATAACTAGTACAGAGGAAAAGATATGGACAAATACGATAACAAAAAAAGAATTGATTTTTACTAAGTTAATATATATATTTATAGGTAATTTCATTATTGGGTAAGAAGTAATTCTTAAACTTGGAGTGAAATGCTTTTTACAGAGTCAGTTTTTGTGCAAAAACATTATTTTGAAATACTGATTAGATTGTTCTGTAAAAAATAGCTAAATGGTTTCTATGTGTACAATTTTATAAAAAAAAGGTCTGAATTTTATTTTAGTATTTAATTTATCAAAATCGAGTTAGTGAATTTGCTGGGAAATTTATGTAACTCTGGCTGCAAAAATTGTGACCAAAACTAAATGACATCAATTTGTATGTAGAAGGTGTTGGATAAAATTTCATGAAAATCAGTTAATTTAGACTAAAGATAACAAGCAAAATAATAACTGTCAAAAAAAAAAGCAAAAAATTAGGATTTCGTCTTCCATTTCTGAATGAAATTGCCTAAATATATAACCAAAATGACACACTAATTCTATGAAATACTCTAATTAGTATAAGAATATGACTTCATTATGTTGGTGAGTATTGATGATGATAGGTCCAGAAGAAAAGGGGAAAAATTTTATGTCTCCATCCTTTTATGGAAATTTAGATAAGACCAAACTCCATCAGAGGTTATCTTAGCTACTTTGAGGCATAAAATTATGTGAAAAAATTTATCTGCCCTTTGATTAAATTTTGAGATACTTGGACCTATAAGTTCCTTATTTCCTTGCCCTTTGACCAAATGAGAAAAAATTATATGGCATCAATGACCCATAAATAGAAAATAGTCATGCCAAATTTCATAAAAATTGATCCATTCAATCTGGAGATATCAGCTAAAAACAAGCTAACAAGCTAAACAGGCTTTTTGGAGATATAGGCCAAAAAAAAAAAATCAGTAAAACAAGTTAGCCTGTTTTATTTACATATAGCCTGTTTTATGCTTACATATATATACTCATACATCCTTCTGGAATTTCTTAATAGTAAAACTGTGTTTTTTGATTAATACAAGAGATCATAAACGGTAAAAATCTGCATAAACCGTGACATGCAAAAATTTGACCTGGTTAGCATACTTTCCCTTACTGGATACTGTACAACTATACATTATAATGTTAACCAGAAAGTATCTATTCTCAAGATATGAGTTATTTAATAAAACGTTTAATTGAATCATAATTTTCTCAAGTAACCATTTGTTTTAATTCTTTGTTTAATTCTACTATAATAATAATTGAATTTATAAAGTACATAATTGATATGTTTTATTTTCATTCTAAAAAAAAATTAAATCGTAAGCTGCATTTGTATAAATGGTTATTTCAATTTGTCTAACTTATTCCAATCTGTGACTATTCTGTTTTTGTAGGATTACAAATACATAAAATATCCTGTTACAAAATAAACTTGTAGTGATTATAAAATGTACTTATATTAATTAGACTAATAATCTACTACTTGACTGAATTCTTAAATCATTTTTATGATTTTTTAATTTGAAGTTTTTAACATAGGTTGTCCTTATTTTGATGGAAAATACATATTTGGCCCTTATTCACAGATGATCCATTCAAAAAAAGTTTAGAAGATTAAAAATGTAAACCTACTTTTATAAAATCTATTATATTTTATGTTGATAGGATGCATTTAAAGAAAAAATTGAAATCATGAAAATTAAAAAAAGAATTGTAACTGACAATGAAATTTTTTGAAATTTTAAATGAGGGTTTCTTAACCCATCTTATTGGAATATCTACACACTGTGAACAGATTTTAGGGGAACAAGAAGTAAAACAAATAAAGTTTGTAACAATTTTTTGATAAAATATTTTTTAGAATTTTGACTAGGGGTTCTTTTCAAAATAATACATAAGAATCGGTACCAAGAGGAATACCAGATAGTTCAACTTGGTATAATGTATGATAGTATATATCGCTTTAGTGGTATTTGTTAAGTACATTTATAACTATAAAAAATTCATTATTTATTAGTAGGTGTTAAAAAAAAAAAACCAATAAATAAAAATGTATGTTACAAATAAAAATATTTGTAAGTATACAAATGTATATGTCTTTGTCATGTAAATAGTAAACAAAAACATACATCTTACTTGAATAAGGAACGGTTATGTTAATTACATCATAAAGAAACAGAACTGTTTTTATGTCATTCATTCATCAGAAATAAACCAAGAAAAATGATCAAAGACTTCAGAGTTAAAATTGTGTCAGCAGTAGGTATAGATAGTAATTATAATAAATAACAGTACTTATGGTAACTGTAAATTCACACAGTAAAATAAAACAGCAAAAAAAACATGAATTCACGACTAAATTTAAAAACGTGATTTTGCTAACCACCAAATAATAAACAATTTATTTTTATTATATTTCATTATAATTAGGTGTCTAACATAGCAAGGTAAAATTATTATTATTATTATACTGTACTTTAGATATAACGTATTTCATTTAATGGTTAATTTTTCCCTAATGACAAATCCTTTAATTCAATTAATTACTTTAAAAGTTCTATAACAATATAAAAAAATGTTCCAAATTACAGTACTGGTAATAATTATGAAATTATAACTATTAAAAACCTAACAAAGTCACATTAACTCTTTTACTGTATAACACAAAAATATCTTATTAATCAAGAGTCTAGGAAAATGAAGAATTTTTCATCTGGAGAAAAGTATTATGAAGACAATGTTAAAAGCAATGAGAATAAAAAAAAATCTCTAAATCACGTAGACTAGTTTTTGTTTTAAGAAAAATCTTCCACCTGAGAAGCATCTCTAATATAGAAGCATTTCTAATGCAACCATCAAAAGCACTTCTTTGACAAAATAAAAAAGAATCATCAAAATCAACGCATTTCTGAAGTGTGCTTGAATACATATTAAAAAAGCAAGCGAAGAGTTGTATAACTTTCTTGGTGAAGCTGGAAAAGTTATGTATTGTCATTAGAATAAAAATGATAAAGCCAATTAAAACAAATTTCTTAAAGAAATATTGGAATTGAGCATTGTAGATATAAAAAGAGATTGTTGATCAAAGAAAAGGTGGCAGTAAACGGACATTTTTTTAAAATAAGTAAAGGAGATTTAATTATACATTAAACTGATAAAAAAAAAAAAACCCACCTAGATGACTTTTTAAAAACAGATGACAATTTTGATGAATTGTATTTTCTTTCCATACATAGTACCTACTCCTTTAATTATAAAAATTTATAAAATTTCAATCAATAGTTGTCGATGTAGAAAAACTGATTCTATTTGAATAAGATTTTGAGATATTGAACTCTTGGTGACCATATCTCCCGATCAATTTTAACAAAAATTAAATGTTATTAATTACCCATTTTTAGAATTATAGTACAAAATTTCATAAAATTCAGTTAATCCAGGTCTGAACAAATCAAGCAAAATGATAACTGATGAAAAAAACCAAAAACTAGACAATTAGTTTTTTTGAATGAAATTGGTAAAATTATCATACTGACAGAATGGAATTATTTAATCACTTTAAGAAAGTGATTTGAATTCAGAAATGACAAAAAAGGAAAAAAAGAAATTTATAGCTTCACCACTTTATGGAGGTTTAAATGTGATCAAATACCATCAGAAAGTCTCTTTATTACTTAAGGTGCATTAAATTATCTGACCTAAGTAAAATTTTGAAATACAATACTTCCTTATTATAAGGAACTTGACTTATAAAATATCTCCCAGCCTCCTAAGCGAATTTTGATTAAAATTAATGGCACAGTGTCCAGTATACAGAAATAAACATATCAAAATTTCATTAAAATTTCTGAATCGAATCTGGGGGATAACAAGTATAAAAAATAGGCTAACACACACACACACACACACACACACACACCTTTCTAACACTTTTTAATGCTAAAACTGTGTTTTTTTTTCTTAGATAAAGGGGCTCATAAAAAAAATATCTGCAAAACCTCTGAAATGAAAAATTTTTACTGATTAGCCAGTTTTCCTTATATAGCATACTATATAATCATACAGTACACCTCCATAGCAGGGAAAGTTAAATAACAGGGGAAAAAGAGTTAAACAAAGTATCTCAAACGTTTTTATTACAGTGGGTTAAAGAGGTACATTAAAGCAAGAAAAATTATTTTTAAAATAAAAATATGAATTAATTGTCAATTACCATAAATTTATGTAAACTATTTAAAATGCCTCAATTAGCAAATATATAGAATCAGAATTAAATGACCAATTTTTCACTTTTTATAGAAAACTAACTGTTATTTTTTATACGTTTAAGTCAACTGATTTTTCCATATTGGAAAAATTAAATTTTCTTCACACCATAGAGATACATGAACAGATTCATAACTCATGGATCATGGACTCTTGAGGATCCATGATGCTCATAGTTTCTATGAACCATGAAGTTCATAGGACCATGAGATTCTATGAACGTCATAAACGTCATTGAACAGATTGCCATTATAAGAAATATTCTCTTTTATAAGGATCTAGATTTATATTATGAAAAAAAAGCGTAAAATTTCAATTGTAGAATGTTATACATTTTATTAGAATTGTAACAGTTAAAAAAAAATATATTTTTAATCTATTTCTTAAAAAACAGAGGTTAATCTAAATTCTGAATTTGGTTCTTCAAGAAAAATCCCTCTTTGCACTTAAATACTTATTGTTCAAAAAATTAAATTACCTTAATCATGCATAAGTTAGATAGATATGCAATAAAAAAACAGAACAACATATTAAAAAGTTTTGTTTAGAACTAAAAAGGAAAAAAAAAAAGGTTAATCAATTGTACCTTTTAGTTCCTGTTTCACTTCCTTCTGTTGTATTATCAGCAGAAGAACTGAATTTATCTTCATCTTCATAATTTTCTGTAGGGTACTGCCATGTACATGACCTCTGTAAAGGACTTGGTCGACAACATGTACATTCTTCTCTAATGTCATCAAGAGGATGTACAGGTGTCTGTGGTGTATCTCCTGGATCCCAGCAAGAACAAGAGTGCCCTGCTGTATGGTGAGGATTTGGTAGTGATCTCCTACGACCTGGCAACGGGGTACTTGTATTCCAACTAGGTGGTTCTACACCCAAAATACCTCTTATTTGTTCCATAGTCTCTTCACACCTACATTGAGCCACCTGTAAAAAATATCCATCAATAGGATTTAAAATAAAATACTGGAGATCAGTCAGAATAATAAATAAAACTATACTTAATTTTAATGATTATTTAATTATAATAATAGGTGATTATTTAAAATAATTAAATTGCATTTATTAAACTAATATTAAGTTAGTTTTTCATTACTTAAGTGGCCACTTAAAATGTTATTGATGTAGTTTAATTATTTTAAATAAATTTTGTCAACACCTGAATAAATAGTTCTATCAAATGAAATATGCTGAACTATTTTTGTACATATATACTTTATTTTTGAATATTCAAATAATTCATTAACATACAATCTAATGAGATAAGTTACTCTTGAAAATTAGATAATTGTCCTCTCATATAAAAAAACAATTTTCTGGAATTTTGTTAGATCTTAATGCTTTTCACAGTGATAAAATTAGTATTAAATCTTTATACACCAACCTCCCATCTAGAAAAGCAGAAAATGTTCTGTCCGATTACCATACCTTAGCTGCAATGTCTTCATTTTAAGGTATTGAAAACTCACTTTTTCAGTTTCAGTTTCTTCCATTCTACTATACAATAACAATCATGCTGCCACACATTGCCCAGAGAGATAATGTATTGAGACTATGTGGACTCATGAAAGTGGGTTTTATTGGCAGAGATGACCAACTACAATTGTAGAAAACTCAGTTCCATTTGATTCAGCAACAGGATGCATTAAAAATGATAACATTTAATAAAGCATTATTTTTAAAGTAACAAGTTTTGCAATTTATTTACAAGAAAATAGAAATATTTTAGATTCTATTTAAATATATATGTATAAATTACCTTGCACTGTTCAAGTAGTTTGTCATTTGAAAGTTTTTTTGCAAGAGAGAGCATTTCACTAAAATGTTCAGGAGCAAGAGGTGGGTGAGCCATCAGATACTGTCGCAATTGTTTTATACTCTGTTCTGTGCTGCTGTTGTCTTCTGGTTTTACTCTTGACATGTATTTCATAGCCTCTAATGCCCATTCGTAGGCCTACATGGGAAAAGAATATTTAGAAATATTAAGTATTCGCTTAGTAAATTACTATATAATATTTCAAATACGTACATTAATATTTGTATACATTGTAAACATTATTTTTAAAATATTTTACAAAGTAACATAAATATTAATATTTATATGTTTGTTAAAATGAATTTCTTAACGTTGGTGTTCATATTTGTTAATTATACTAAATGCATAAAAGAAAATTTAAGGTATCAAATAAATAAAAGGAAAAAAAAGTAGTAAACAAAAAACAAACATGTCATAAACTAAAGATTGTGGATAAATATTATATGATGTAATAACTTCATTATATTGTTTAAATTTTAATTTATCTGTTTAACATTTTCAATAGTAGTGTATGCATGATAAAAACATTTTAATGAAGAAAACAAAGATAAATAATATACTTTTAGGTAAAATTTTATATATTAAAACATTAAATTCTCTATTTTTTTAATAATTTTATTTACAGTCACATCATAAGTTAAAAAAGTTATTAGAAACTTATCAGTATAATGTAACTGTACCTGTAAATGCATGGTCTTGAATAAATTCAGGCCTACCACTCCTGAGACATGTGGTTAATTGAAATCCAACCATCAAAGATCATCGGTATCTATAATCTAGTATTCCAATCTGAATAAAAGCAACTATCTTTATTAAGGATTTGAACCGGAGAACTTCGACTTTGAAATCAGCTGATTTACAACAACAAATTTATCACTAGACCAACCTAATGGTTTAAAAAATTTATTAATGTGTAGTTTTATAAATTATTAATTAATGTATTGTTAAGAATTTTTTAATGTATAGTTATATAAGTTTATCTACCCTTAGGCAGGTTCCTAGTACTACATTAGTTTTATTCTTCTCAATTTTTTCCTTTTTTATTTCAATGTAGTTTTCTACCTTTGAGTTCTTAATAAACAATTTTCTTAGATTGTCTTTTTCTTTATATCTTTTTACTGATCTTTCTAATACTATTTGATTAACTGTTCTTCTCTCATGATATGTCCCATCTAGCTAAAATTCTGTATACAAACTAATAGAAATTTTTTTTTCAAAGATCTTTAGGAATTAGACCATCATATTTATAAAAATTTTTACACAGGTACTTTTGACCACCTATTAATATATACTCCATCCAAGAAAGCGCTGATAATTAGCCTTAAAAGATATTTAAAATTCCATTTTTTAAATTGATTTATTTAGCAGTTAATAATTTTAAAGCATTTTTATAACATAAAAAAATATTCCATAACAGTTACAGTGTTTTTCTTTTTCTTTGTTAATTAGTAAACATAATATTGTATACCAAATTACCTTTTTATCGTAAATTTTAAGTAGTATGAATGTATAATAAAGAAATGAATTGTAAACAGAATAACAATAACTTTGTTTATATTTATTTATTTCATAACAAGTTGTAATCAGCAATAAAGATAACTGATAAAACTGTTATGAGATATTTAAATCTTTTTAAATTATTTATGACTAAAAACAATTTTAATAATAAATAAATAAAACACTTTTTTGCTAAATAAGTCTGAATTAGAATGTGTATTTTTATGATTAGAAAATAGACCTTGAAATAATTATTAATTAACATTTTTAAAATTATTAAGTAATAATAATAATAGTAATAAAAACTTTTGTAAAATATTACCAAGATTTTTAGTTTGTTAAATCTCTTTGTAATATATTTATTTAAAACTTGAACTCTTAAAAAAAAAAATTCATAAATTTCAAATTGAAATAGAGGGTAAAATTAGTAAAATTTTGAAAATGTTATTATTTAAGCATAAAAGAATTATTACTTTTTAAATATTGAGAATATTTATTTACTTAATACGTATTTACTTTTAGCAGCAACAACACCAATAACAATAATAATCTGGTGACATCCAATAAACTGGAGCTGATAAGAGGATAATGAAATTTTGCAGTGTGTAAAAAACATGCCTTGCCTGAACAGGGATCCAACCTGGAACCTCTGGTTAAAAGGCAGAGGTTCTACTGCTTTCCAACTGAGACTGGCATGATAAGAATAAGACAGAAAAAAATCATTTAAAGATTACATAATTTTAATTCTGTGAATATATTATTTACTGTTTTTTTTAGCATAAAGATAGCACAGTAGTTTAATGTTTACGTTACCATATATTAAAAACTGGTTAATCAGTTATGTTTTAAAGCTTACAGAAGAATAAAAACTATTTTTCAGCTGCCACTTTTTGTTAAAGATTAATTAATAATACATTCTAGGTAGGTAATCCAGAATTTTAACAAACATACAACCACACCCCCCCGTATATACACATACATATTATATATTTAGGTGTAGTCAAAATTCTGTATTTTAAAAGAAATTAAAGAACTATGCTTAATTTGACAGAGATATTAGTAATGATGAAAATAGTATAGAGTTTTGAAGAAAATACGTAGTGACAATAGAAAGCATCCACAGTAATTTTTTAAACTGAAATATTTTTAAAATACAAAAATATCTTAATAAAATTATACCGAGAAATTTTTTCTTTGTAACATCTCTTTTGAAATAAAAGGAAGATTAAAAACGGATTAAAAGTGCGTACTGACCCAAATAAATTTGATGAATACTTATATTTTTAGAAAGATTATAAAAAAGTTTTCAAACTTGTTTTGACCAAGCAGAGCAGCTTGAAAAAGCTCAGAAGAGATAATAGTATATTTCAAACAGGGTTATATGGATAGAAAATAAATATTTAATAATGGTTACAAGATCATAAAAACAAGTATATAAAAACCAAGATCTCGACATATTTCAGAAAATATAAAATTTTACAAAAAAAAAAATAATAATAAATAAAATAAATGAACTAAAACAACAGAGAATGGATATGTTATAAAATTACATACATAAATATTTTTTCTTCTTTAATTTTTTTAAGATGGGTGTCATGAACTAAAAAATAATAAAAATAATTTTTAAAAATAGATCATCAATGGTTTTAGGCAATCTTGAAGGTACTCCTGATTAGCTATGAAAGGATCTTACAAAAAAAATGTTTTACCACTTTGAATCTTTTTTTTTAATACTTAATAGGTAAATTTTAAATTGTTAACATTGTCATGTTGAGTGTACAATTACAAGTTTACAATTTTATTTTCATGACAAGTTTTCATGGCAAAATTGTATGATTTGATATTTGTTCAAAATGTTTGTCTTATAAGAAAGGGTATTATTTTTTTTTGTCATTTTAAACAAATTAACAAACCACTTAAAAAAATCCTCAGGTCAATTAATTTAAAATACAAAATAATTTTTTATTTTTATAAAACAATATTATTTTTTGATAAATATTTAAGTAATACTAATAAAATATATTTAAACTGATTTTTTTTTCATCCTATTCAACATATACATAAGTATGTACTTGTAAAAAAAATTTCATTAATGTCTTTTGAATTATGAAATATTTTATTTTATTATTTTTTAATGTTATATCTTCTTATATATTTAGCTTGATATTTTAAAAGTATTTTTATTTTAAATAATTGTATTGACATAAATTATATGTATTTTTAATGTTATAAACTATTATGTATTTTGTGATTCTGTTCTGATCAAGGTTTTCTATGTTTTTCCTTGATCCATTCAAACAACTAGTGATGCAGTTCATTTTTCCATCCCTTTATTAGCATTTGTTTCTAACATGATCTATGTAATGAATTATTATCTACAAATAGGAAATAATGATTTATCTACTTATGTGGTGGTTAAAATCCAATTTCATCGTACGCCAAGAATTTACCATCTAATGGAACATCCAGAAATTTTACAATATTGGTAAAAGAAATACTATTATTATTAATAAGGTGAAAATTTTTCATGAAATTTGTTAAGTCTACTTTTGAAGCAAAATGCAATTGTTTTACCCATATCTATAGTTTTATTGTTACAATTCACACCATAAACAATTTTTTATAAAAATGGAATATTATAATGAAAAATATTTTCCCCCTAACGGAATTCCTTGAAGTTAAAAATTCAAATTTAACTTTATGTGTTAGAACTTTAAAAAATTATATCCAAACTGAGTAAATTTTATAATGTTATGTTTCATCTAAGCGCTGATCAAGAAGGTTAGGTAAATATATTTATTTGTTGTTTTAAAAAAATAAATGATATTATGAAATGGAAAAAAAAATTTTACCTGATGTAAGATGTGAAAAAATAATCGATAAATTGACTCCTTCATGATTCTTAAAACCAATTATTTAAAAGAAAAATATGATTATAATAACCTCAAATACATTACAATGATGTAAGAGATGAATATAAGATAAATAATTATAATAATGAAAATTATTAATTAGATAAGTAAAATTTAAGAAACTTACAATTGCATGTTAGATCCTGATGTATCCACACGAAAATTATTATTAATTCAAAACAACTATTATAACTCTACTAAGTTAAGAAATTCACTGGATATCAGTTAACCTGGTTTTAAAACATTAACTACTAGTCAGAGTCAGGCTATATATATATATATATATATATATATGTATGCAATCTAGTATTCAGAGTGAGATAAGAATAGTGAATATTTGAATTACTAAGTCATATCAGTAACAATGTATTATCTGACAGAAAGGTTTATTGGGAAAGCATTGTAAAATTCTATTCAATTATTACAATTGTTTAAATTCAGGTAGACCAATATAAACTATCAAGTATTTACTTATGTATTTATATTACATATAGTTAGTAATATATTGTTTATTTTGTACACCAAAATTTATTTACTAATGTTAGAAAACAAATAATATTCATAGCCTATTTTGTCTACTTTTCCCTTTCTTTTTGTTATGTTTCTTACCCCTCTCTCTCTCTCTTTCACACACACACACACACACACACACACACACACACACACACACACACACACACACA
>JAAAKQ030471737.1:0-13590 GCA_010016005.3 Zanna intricata | reverse complement strand
TTGCATTAAAAAAGATGTAAACAAAAAAATAATAATACTATTCAATTTGTCTTTTGCTAATTACAAATGAATATACTGATCTGTGCTGTACAAGTTAATGAATTATTTTTTTCCCATTAACTTATTCACCAGGGCAGGTAATGTGAATCATATTTATATTAACTTAAAAATAGGGGACATGTTTGTGTTGAGGGTGTTAAGAATGGCCTGTCCAAAATTTAGCTTCATTGGTAAAGAAAATATCGTTAAAAAAAATTCAGATTAGTACATGTTTGGATAAGCCATTTGTGTGACCAAACATGGCGAGTATAATCTCTAGGTAAAGTAGCTCGTACTTGCGTATAATGATAGGCATGGAATTGCTGCCCAATCAGAATCTTTCAAACTGTTGCATTACAAGCATTGTAATGTTTGTAATCTAAAAACAAAATATCAACACAAAGATAAATCACTTTATATATCTCAAAACAATAAAAATCGCCACCTGCATTACACCAAATGGCATGAATACTTAGAACACACTGACGTAATTTACAAATCTGAATATAAATGAACAGCCTTAAAAAATCATAAAACAGAAAATAAAACTTCAGTTCTAAAATAGTTTGCAAATTAGCCCCTAGCTTAAACTTGCGATGCAATGTCACATAACAGATACAATCCACAAGGGTATGGTGCACTGATAGTTGGTAGTTGGTAGTCAAGGACAAACCTATGCATCTGATTGAGTCATCAGATATCCATGAGTGAACCTAGTGTGCCCTAATTGCAAACTGGAGATAATAACCTCCTCTTGATGGTTATTTCTGCACGAAGAGCTTCATGGTGAAACAGTGTTCTTAACTGGGCGAAGTTTATTGTTCATGGTAGCATCACATTCACCTAGCCACACATCATGAACTACCATCTTTAGGAAACAGACAAGTCATTAGAAGCAACACAACTGGTAAAAGGTTGAAAACAAGCCTCTTTTACCGCACTATCTGCTCACTCATTGCCTGAAATTCCTATATAGCTGGGGATCCTGCAGAAGCTCACTGTTGTACTACAGCTAGTCGTAAAAATAAAAACAACTTAACTGCCAAACACAAAAAGAAAAAACATTAAAAAAAATTTTAAAAAACTTTTTTTTTGTTTTTTTATTTGCCAGGTTCCCAGGTTCGAATTCCAGTCAGGCATAGCATTTTCACATGCTAAAAATATCCTCTGAAGCAATACCTAACGGTAGTTCCAGAGGTAAAAAAAAAAGTTTTTTTTTTTTACTGTGTTTGGTGGTTAAGTTGTTTTTTGAAAAAAAAAAAACATATATATACAAAAGTCAGGTTCCCTTGCATTCAAATCTAAATCTTGTAATCATAAGTGCAAAATATTGATTCAGTTGGTTGTGATATAATTACTAGTCAACTGTTTAGTATAAATAAAATTTTACGTAGTTATTTCATAACTACATAAAAAAATATGATATATTTGACCACACACATCAAAACACTGTGTTTATATCACTGAAAGAATTAATAAGCTATTTAAAATAGAACAATAATGCATTTTTTTTTATAAATATAAACACAGTAATTAATTTTTATTAACATTTAGAATAGACCACAAAATAACATAATAATTAAGTTATGTTAATGGTAACCTGATTAAATATTTATTGTTTGTAACAATAAATTTTATATTCTGATTAATTAGTGTTTTGTATCAAATGTTACCATATTACAGTATACAGTAACATAATACTTAAATCAAAATTCATCTTGATATGTCTAAGTCACAACTGATAATTAATTTAATAAAGTATATCCGTTTATGTATATGACGGATACCATATAACTTTCTATATGGTATCTACTTACTTTTAACCCATTTCAGAATTCTATACAATCCTCCGAAAATCACTGGAAGTCATCATCAGATCAAAATAAAATAAAAATTAGAAAATAAACACAAAATCAACAACATGTAAAACCATACAAAAATGCAACTTGTGCACACAGTCAGCAACCTTGATGTCTGAATGAAGAAATGATCATTCAATACATGAACTGAACTATTTTTATGTACTTTATAAATCCCATACTCCTCAAGTACATCCATGTATCTATAACTTTCTTACATACATGCTGCCGTAGGAAATCGACTTCAAAATTGGAGTACATATGGCTGTGATCCATAACGTATCATAGTTAGATATATTAGAATACTGTAGTCTTACACATGTGTTCTTTGAACCATTTTTATAAAGTAACTTCCTGTATTGCCTATATAAGAAACAAGCTGGTAAAGCACGAATTGTATTTAAATACCAAAATATTATTATAAGATTGTTCAGGGTGTATATATACTTAAAATTAGTCAAATTTTTAGGGTGTGAGATGTTTTCCCCTTATTGCCACACATAGGGGTAGCTGATGTAAAACACAGTTCAATAACAAAATTTCTAGGTATGAATCGCCTTCTACACTTCTGTAAAAGGAATAATATCCCGATTCTCAAATTTTATGATTATACATTAAACATGAATTCCAGATACATTATGATACATTATTAATCTCTATACTTAGGCAAGCATTTTCACCGGCTCAATAAATACAATTATGACATTTTACCTTAGTAACTGAATGGCCAACTACAGGGTGGCACAGAGAAACAGGAAAAATTAAAACAATTAGAAAAAATGGAACATTATGTTTTTTATTATAGTTTAACAAGAATTGTTTGTCAAATAAAATAATTTACGCTACAATTAAAATCAACAGTACATTGAAGGCTATATGAATTATTAAAGAACAAGCATAAAAACTTAAGACAAAAGAGAAAAAAAAGATTATATTCTAATACAGCACACTATATACAAGGCCAATTTAGAATTACTCAATAAATATTCATCCATCTGTGACATACAATAGATACCATTGTAGGTGACCTACAATTTATCTGCCATTAAACAAAATAGGATTCTTAATCTTAAAAGTAAACAACAGCCAGTCGATAAGGTTACCTGTCAGCATACCCTTTATAAAAGATTTTCTAATTTAACGTCTATGAAATTGAGCAATAATGAATTGGAACTTCTTAATAAATGTTTAAATTACAACTTCCCAAACAAAAAAAAAAAATAAATAAATAAATAATTTTAAAGAAATAGTAAATGGAGAGACATTTATAAAGTCATTACCTGACGCGTGTTTTAATTAATGACAAACTTAATAAGTAATTAGAAAACAAAATTAATTGTATCAATAAGACTAGAAAACAAAATAATAAATGAACAAAAGAAATAAAAATCTACAACAATTCAAAAATAAAATCAATGAAAACAATACCATCATAACGGAAGCCGATAAAGGTAATACCAATGTGGATCGATACAAAATAAAGGTTGACTAGTTTATCGTTAATAATATTAAAATGTTATATAAAGATTCCACTAATGAACGAGTTAAAGCCCTGATTAAGGCCACTGACACATGCACTCGCCTATTTAGTGATACCACAAAGACATAGATTAATGTCTTTCAACACTAAAGTGCCCCGGTTTACTGGTTTTCCAAAAATCCATATAAAGTAATACCTATTACACCCCTAGTAAATTTAAAATAGCTCCAGGATACAGCTAAAACCCTAACAACCATCATAAAGAACAGCATCTTTCTCAAGCATAACCGTAGTTCAAAGAATCATAGTAATTTTATTAACAGAGTAAAAAACATTAAACAGCAGCCCACCTACAAGATCACGTCTTTCAATATGTTAACTTTATCATTAATGTCCTAGTCGAAGAAACCATAACCATCCGTGGAAGTTGGCTTGTTGAAGCCAAAATATTGGAGGCCTGCACCTGCACCATTAATGAACTGATATTGTTACTCAAAGTTTTACTTGCAACTATTTTATATTTGATAATTTTTATATTTCCAAGAGGAAGGGCTAATAATGGGATGGCCACTGTCACGATTACTGGAAGATGTTCATTTAAATAAATTTGAAAATAAACACCTGTTAACTAAAGAAGATACAAAAATATAATAATTGTTACAAAGAAGATACCTTTTGTCATATTTTTTTAATAATCAAATTCAATTCTTCCTTGAAATGGAATCGGACTGAATATTAAATTTTCTAGACCTCATATCGACTAGATCGGATGAGTTCAAATATAAAATCTACAGAAAACCTACAACAGTAAATGCTACAATCCATGGCGTACAATTACTTTATTCACAAACTTGTAACAGTTCCACTCAATGATATTGATTACAAAGATGAGCTGGATATAATTAAGCATATACCCATATCATATGGTTATAATATTCTCATTGTGGACAAGTTTATCAGGAAACGTATGAAAAACCAGACAAAACTGCCAAATGTGAAAATTAAAGAAGCATTCAGCTTAAAATGACAAAATTCTACCCAGCATCTTAACCAATGCATTTAAGAAATTAAATATAAAAATATTTTTCCATACTACTAACAACGTAAAGAAAATGCTAAAACCTAAAGACCTAACCTATAGAGTTAAAATCAGGGATTTACAACAATAAATGAAATGATTGCAAATGTTTTTATAAAAATCAGACAGAAAGACATTTTATAAAACAGTTCAAAGAACATCTGTCTAACAACAATGTTGTTTCTAATATGAATGCATGAATCATCTCAATGGAGGCTACAAACTGTGCTAAATCGATTAAAGTGCATACAACTGAATAACAATAGTCGTTACTTTTTTCTGAATCATTATACTAACATATCCACAAATTTTCTATTATGAAAAGCAAAACTTGATAAACAATACCGTTTGGGCATTTTATGCTATTTACACTAAACCTACACAAAAAAAAATAAATAAAAATTGCCAGATTCATGGAAACTTCACCATGATATTGTACCATTTCATATATTATCAATTTCTCAGTAATTTTTTGGTCAACTTCACCAGATACGGGCAATAGAACATACACTACAAGATACAGAATGATTATCTTTACCAGACAAGAAAAAAAATTAAAAAAAAGGTTTTAGTAACTGTGAAATGTTAAATAAAATTGCTGAGACAAAAAAAAAGTCGTATTGTCTGATAGGGATAACTTTAAAAAGCATAATATTAGAATTGAATGAAGAAAGATGGATTTAAATACATTAACTATACTAATATAGATTATTTAATCTAAATAATCATAATAATAATTGTAGTGTATATATGTATATACACTACAAGAAAAATTGTTTTCAGTTCATTTTAGATGATCTATTATCCCAGAGACCTACAGTGCATTTACACAAAGGAAAAAGTTTTTTTAATATTTTTGAAATATTACAGAAAATTTGTTTGAGCACAGATTTGGTAATGTAACAAACAAGTTTGTAGTATGGCACAAGAGACCTACCACCATTGATAATGTGCTCTTGGTTTTTAATGATTGATAAGGTGGTTTTTAATGTGCTCTTGTATTATATTTCATCCATTGTAAGAGAAAAACAATAAGTAAAACTACTGTGTACTAAATCATGTCAATTTCACACACTTACTTTGCCACTTGATGCACAATGTTCATTTTGACAATCAGAATTACCACAGCCATCGATGAGCTGATAAAAATAACGTTCTATTAACTTTTTAGCAGCTGCACGCTTCATTGTCTCTCCTCCACATGAAGTATTATTATTATTATTACTATTATCTGATGCCGAAGTAGACTCTGGTGAACAACGCTGTGAAGCAGGATCTTCACTGAAAAAATTTTATTTAAAAATTAGAACATAAGTAATGTTACTCTAATGACAATAAAACAAATCGTATGTTATTTTAGTATTTTTTTCTTTTCCAATTACAATGAAATCCTTTCTAAACGTACTTACACCATTAGGAGCAAAACAGCTAAATAGTTTTAAAAAATGAAGCTATTAGGGGGCATGTCAGCCAAATGACAGATGACTATGAGGAATGGTGTGAAATATAAACACACACTGGAATACAACAGGAGAACAAAATGTCGCAAAAGTGACAAGTGCTGCCACCTTGTAGCTTCATTCTGTTACTACTAATATTCCAAAACTCATTAACTCACACCACATATTTTCTGTCAGTTGCCAGTTATTGAGTAGAGTTGACATGTTATATCAACATGTCTAAAACAACATGCAGTAACTGAATTTTTAACAGCAGAAAAACTAAATGCTAATGATATTCATCATCTTCTAAAAGCGGTTTACATCCGGAGGTCCCGGGTTCAAATCCCGGTCAGGCATGGCATTTTTCACACACGCTACAATTCATTCATTTCATCCTCTGAAGATACCTTAACGGTGGTTCCGGAGGTAAAAAAAAAAAAAAAAGATTTATGACAAACGAGTAAATAGATTAGCATTAAAATTTGTGCATGAGAAGGAAGCAAAGTAAATATACAGGATGAACCTCCTAGTGGTCAACCAAATCCTGTGACTTGATGTGAGAAGCGCCAAAAACATGAACTTAAAAATTAAGTACTTTTCAAGAATATGCCCACAGCCGATCTGTAGTTAGTCAGTTAATAGTTAAATGACGCCACTCAAAGGATTAATAGTATGTGTTTTTTTCTTTTTAAATACGTAGCTTGTACTGTAATATCATTAAAATAATACAATAACACTGATAAAATAGTAAAATAAAGTACAATTTTTTTTTTTTTAGTACAGTAATTTATATACATCATTTACTGTATAACTTAACAAGAATCTAGCCTGTATTTCTGCATTAAATGGGAGTTTCAATTTATGCGATTTCATTACATGCAAAAATTTTCTTGAATGTAACAATCACGTAAATTGAAGATGCACTGTAAAATAATATATATATATATATGTGCACTGTAAATATATATATACAAAGATATAGATATAATCTAAGCAAACTCTTAACCTACACTCACTAGTCAAGGTTACCGAGCATAGGTTAATTTTGGTTAATTATTTATTATAAAAAGTTAGACTATAATTTTAACTTATTTATATTCCCCTTTCATTGACGCCATCTAACAAAAATTAGCTGACTACCTACACATGGCTGCAGGCATCTTCTTGAAAAGATCCAAAATTTATAAAATGTCTATTAATAAGAAAATTTTTTTGAAAAATAAAATTAAAAGAAGGTAGGCACACAAAACAATTTTTAAAAAAATTAAAAATTTATAGCATACATCTCTGACTAACAGATACACTAGATGAACATAACATCAACATCCTCACACTGCAAGAAACAAGATTCAGAGATGAACTACCCATGGATACTGGAAACTACAGAATCTACAAAAGAAAACAGTCATCAAGAACGGCAATGGAGCTAATATCCTCAGAATAGCACTCATAGTAAAGTACATCACAGAAGCAACCATTGTCTTCGCAACATCCTAGGAAGGAATATAAACCGTACCATTCAAATCAGAAATAAACCTTACATTATAATAAACTCACACGTCCAATAAATAGACAATAGGAGATTTCCTGAAAAAATGGAAATACATTAGGAACTCCTAGAAGAAATAACAATAGAAATTCCCTAAATCATGTCAAAATATAAGTTAGCGATTTCAATATCCAAATCAGCAAGAAAAACAAACGCAGAAAAACTTTAGAAGAATACCCTGCCCACAAGAGAACACATAGAAATGGAGAAAGACTAATTTCCTTCTGCAGAATGTTTAACCCAAAACTAATTTCAATGTACTTCAAAGCTCTCCCGAGAAAGAAAAAAACGTGGGTCTTCCCCAACTCTAGAGTAGAGAATTCCAAACAGACCATGTACAGGTAACAACGAGAAATTAAAAGAAGATTCTAAACATCAAAACAAAATGAGGACCAACAAGGATTCAGATTACTACTACCTTTTGCAAATAAAAATCAAATTCCTACCAAATATACCCAAACATCATGAACACCAAGAATACCCAGAATAAATACAGAAACATTAGGATACAATCGAGAAAAGTATTTGGAATGATTGAGCAAACAAGATTTAGACAAAGATTAGATTAAAGAAACCCTTATAAAGGCAATAAAAGTAATAGTGGCACAAAGAAGGAAACTGAAAACATAGATGGTAGATCAGAGAATGAAACAAGGTCTGGAGAAAAAAACGGAAGCCTGGAAACAATGGAAACAAAGCGGAGGAACAAATTTAAGAAACAACAAAAAAAATAAAATCCACCAAGAGGAAATCAAGGCACAACTGGAAAAATTAGAGAAAGACTTCATGATATATAACACTAGGGTTTCCTATATGACATTCAAAGAAGAACTACAAGAATACCAGCCAGCAAGCTTATGCTTTAAGAAAAGGGATGCCTACTGGCACTCAAAAACTAGCAAAACTGACAAATTTTAGTGAGCTACTTCCAAACTCTACTCAACTGTGACAAATCCATGAAACAGCTTACATGCAAAGCAAATAAGAACTTTAAAGCTAAATCAAAACCACCTATAGATGAAGAAATCAAACTGATCATAATTACTCCAAGAAACAACAAAGCACTAGAAGACAGTATCATGGCAGTAATGCTAAAATATGAAGTAAAACAGTCACAAAGAAATCTGAAGGAGATATGGAGCTTGGAGAAGATACCATGTGATTGGAAATGTGCACTCATTACAAGAAAGGAAATCAAATGGCCACTGAACTACAGAGGAATCACTTTTCCCTATAACCTACAAAATCCTATTACACGAAGATTTGTTGTACCTCTGTACAAAAAACAAACAATCTAATAGGAAAATATCAAGGAAGATTCAGAAAGGGCATATCCTGCACAGAACAAATCTTCAGGCTTAAAAACATTTCAATACACTGAGCACTGTGCACCAACACCAGAGTCACATATGTGGATTTTAAAAAAGCATACAACTCCACTGACAAACAATCACTCTTTAAAAGAATTCAGCATCGAAAGAAAACAATTACTCTAATTAAACTAACCAAAACCATTTCCAAAGTTAAATTTGGAAATTTCAGAACTGTTCAGTACAACTCTACTCTATAATAAGTATATAGAATTAGACAAAACAGATACAATAAATCTCCTACAAGGCTAAAATCAAATATTACAACACAGTCATCAAACTGGAAGGGCTATACACATCAAAAATAGTGTTTAACACTCAACAAGAAAAAAAAAATACAAAAAAATTGAGGAATATGACAAGCGAATACTCAAGTAAATATTAAGACCTAGGAAAACAAAGGATGGCACCTGGAAAATACAGATGAATGAGAACCTCTACAAATACACAGAGACCTTCACAGACACTACTCAGAAGACGCGCAAAATTTTACTGACACCTCAAAAGAATGGAAAACAACAGACTGACAAAAAAGATCTTCAACCACCTTACACCATTGAAAGTAACATCCAGCTGAGTTAAAGAAACACAAATGGACCTGTAGGAAATTATCATTACAGAAAACATCATACAAGATAAAGATGAATTCAGAGAAATAACTGACAGATTTAATAACTTTTAAGACAAAGATCAAAATCCAAGGACAACCAAGAAGTCAAATCAGAGCCAAGAAGAAAAAGCTGAACATCAGGTTATAGGTTCCCTGCGATCCAATGACCAAAACAAATATAAGTGAAAGAATATCACTGACTATTCAGTTACAATTTTGTTTAAATGTTAGTAATTTTGTGAAAAATCAACACTACTTTTTAACTACCCTACACATAATTTCTCAGCAGATTTGCATAACTCAATGTTGAAAATATAAACAAATATAAATATTCATAATACTTTAAAATTACATAAATGAATGTGAATAAAAGTAAAAACAACTTCAACTTAATAGAGAAGCAACATGTAAATGTGAAATACAATATGATATTATTACTTAATAGATGATTACTAAGTTTTAACAAAATTAGAAACTAACATACAACAGAAACATCAGTTTAATATCTATTTGACTACTTTGCATTGGAGTGAAGAAAAGCAGCTAAAAAATATTGAATATACTATAATAAGAAACTAACAAGTAGATAAATGCAGTCATTATAAAACCTACAGAATTCTCTAAAATAATCATTAAATTATTTTATGGAAAAATTACATAAACATCACTCAAATAATAAATTATATGAAAATTATTAATAAACAATGCAAATCCATAGGAATTTACAACTTTATAATATAATTGATTCAAACATAAAAATATACCAAAATAATTAAGGAATGAAAATAACAAAGTCACCTCGGGGCACTGAACTAATCTAATACATCGTCATAATCTCAAGTAAACAAAAACTATCTTAAAAAGTGTAGGAAGTAACCTTCACTGTCTAAAAATAGTAACAATTGAAATGAACAAATAATTTCATTAAATATGGAATTAAAGTAAGCTTTTACACAAATTAATAAACAATACAAATAATTTTGTAAATTAAATAATAATAATCAAGAAATTTCAATTATATCCAACTTGTACTTGTCATTTAACTACGACACAGTAACTAACCTCACAAAAGCAGTACATAATGGGAAACCATAAACAATGACAAAATAAACATTCACATGAAAAAACCAAAGCAAATGAAAACTTTACGATAACCACAAACTAGATAACAATAATAATATCGGGTAAATTTATACCTTAATCCTTCACCGTCGCCTGATTCTAGTTTCTTGTCCTTTGAGGTCATAGAATTTTATAAAGATACAAACAAACAACTAAGTACTACGTCAATCAATGAATTTTCACACTTCCAAATATTTTAACAACAACTATTATATAAATAAAACACTTTACAATAACTACAATTTTATTCACTACAATAAAATTAAAAAAATTTTCCACATTTGATACAAAAAGATCGATATGTTTTGCCAGGTAACATGGCGGGCTAAACCCACTGCCAATATGTTATTGTTGTCGTAAAACTGATTTCTTTAATTTTGTACGTAGTTGTTAAAAAAACAAAATAAAATAATTATATTTCATTAAAAGCTTGATAGAATCCTATTAAAATGTAAATTTTCTTGTAAAATATGAGTCAGTACACTGAACACACATTCTGATTAATAGTTGTGATGTTTAATGAAAACTAATCGTATTTGTCGTTATACTTAAAGAAAAGTACTTGGTTTTCTTGTTGGATAATTTGTGGGTGTAAAGTTTTCCCATGATTTTTTAAAATAAATATTTTATCACGAAAAATTAATATATGAAAATACTTAATCAAATCGGTAAAACATGGATATATTTCGTAACATTATTACGTATCAATCTACTTACTATATTTCTTCAAATGTAGAATAAATGCTACAGAGAACCTAGCGGGAAAGAAGTAAATTGTTACCGTTCATTATTGTTTATATGCAATATTATATGTTGTACAACTAGTTTGTTGAGATATTCGGATTTTCAAATTTATGCCATTTATATTTTCCACAATTTCTAGTATACTAGTTTATTAGATTTCTGTCGAATAGAAAGATTTGCAGCACCGGATATAAAGTCTCCAAGATTGCGATATATTGGGAGATATTTACTCCGACATTCACATTCTATGTTCCTTTTTATGGAGTCGTATATGATATAACATATCAAATAAAAATGATCAAATAAAAAAAAATTAATCTACATTACCCTATTCAATATTTACAGCAGTCAAATGCCTTATGTGCATTAATTTAATGAGTAAATTTACAAAGAAACTGATTGAAATTAACCAGCAATATATTAATTTTCATCATGATAATTTTTTTAATACTAATAACAGCAATCTGTTCCCTTACAATAATGAATAAATGTTGAATGTCTATGATTGACTTGATGGAGAGAAACCTGATGAACTTTCTCTCCATCAATTCAATTTTTAACATAATATTTATTATGGATGGCACCTTGTAACAGCTACCCATTGATGAAATAATAAATTAATTTTTTGTAGCATTTGCTAAAATGCCATGTCTTACCAAGACTCAAACACAAACCTACGCATTAAAGTCAGAGACACTACCACTTTGCCACAGATCTGTGTGATAAATTAGGAACAGAATTTGTTGGAGGATATGAGAATTATTTCAAAAAATGAGAATGATGATTAATGAAATTATGAATTAATATAACTCATTTTCTAAATACCTCTCTTTTTCTGTTTAGCTTATGGAACCACCATAAGGTATTACTTCAGAGTATGATATGGTATGAATGTGAATGAAGTGTACACTGTACAGTTTTCAGGTTGACCACTCCTGAGAAGCATGGTTAATTGAAACCCAACCCCCAAGGAAACCAGTATCCATGATCTAGTATTCAAATCTGTATAAAAGCAACTACCTTTACACTAGGATTTGAACCTTAGAACTCTTGACTTAAAAATTTGCTGATTTATGATAACGAGTTAGCCATTAGACTAGTCTGGTAGGCTACTTTCTAAATACCTGGAAATATACTTCTAGATCTTTTCATGATAAGATCAAGTTCTTTCTTGCAATGCTATTGAAGATGATGCTAGAGAGGGTAGATATTACGAAGTCCATTTAGCACATGATCATTTATTATTATTAATCTGCGTTTCATTTATTCATGAAATTCATTGATTGCATTGATCATTTTCCAGTAATTAATACCAACACTAAAATTCTAAACACAAATTTTTAACTCTGGTAATCTTTAAATAATGGTATATTAAACACAGCTTTCATTGTAAGTATTTCATATTACCTCACATGCTTAAGTTTCCAAGATGCTATTATGACTTGACATGTAAAACCACTAGGTTTATAAAGGAAGCACTTATCGCCCCAACAAAGACCTTTAGTTGATTCTGTGTATAAATAAACAGATGATTCAGAAACTAGTTATATAAAGCATTAGAAGTATATTATTAGTAACATATTACTTGTATTACTTGAAAAATGATTTCTAATGTTTAGAAAACATTTAAGGATTTATAAAACCTGTTTATGGCTTTATAAGAAATTATTTTAAATTTATGATTAAAATTCCTGCAATTCCTCTTCAATTGTGACATGTTCCAAACAAAACTGTTGAAGTGGTAAGAGCATTTTTTTATTATTCTCTTCTAAATTAACCAAAAGATAAAATATTCAGCACTGAACTCTAAGTAAAATTCATTTCTTTTAGTATCAATGGAAAGGTTTGAGGAAAAAAAAGTGCAGTGATAACAAATTTAAAGTAGCTGAAGACAAAAGTAAAGAAATATATTAATATCATACCTAATTCATAATTGAAATCAGTAGTATTGTCTAACACTTTATTGAATGACTGACTAATATGATCTTCTAGAAATCTCTAGCAATCTCTTTGCTTTCTTGATTGAGGACTATAGGTTCTCAATTAAGAACATTTAAGCAGTAAGAGTATTTGTAGTTTAATAACTTAGCAATACCAGACCAGAATATTTCATTATTTAGAACCCAAAAGCAGAGTGGTGGCTAGCCATTACTTCAGGAATAGTGGGGCAGTGTTTTAAAATATGATTAATAACTTAGCCTCGAATTATCCCTCTTGCACTCTGACCAGGAAAAGAGAATTTAATTTTTTTTGCCATCTCTACAATGCTAATAATCATACTGCATCTAATAATCATA
>JAAAKQ030471726.1:0-23503 GCA_010016005.3 Zanna intricata | reverse complement strand
ACACACACACACACACACACACACACACACACACACACACACACACACACACACGCACGCACGCACGCACGCACACATGCACAAATATATATATATATATATATATCTGTATGCACGGTACACATGCATATTCACTAGCAAGTATAATCAACTGAATAATTTACATGTAGTCAACAATGTCAGAATAGAATAAGCAGAAATGAAGGAAGAGTACTTACTATCTAGAATTCTGGACTGTTAATATTACATGAGTATGGTATATATGCAACCACGTATATTATGTGTAAATAACAATGCTGAATTCTCAAGTCCACATTCTTCACTGAATTATACTTGTAGAATAAGTGCAAAACATAGATCCAGATAATTGTATGATAACTATCTTTATAATATATATATATATATATATATATATGTATATATACCATAGTTTACCATATATTACCATAGTTATTTTACAAATATATATGTATTGATATTTTTACTTTTATTGAATATAACACTCTATAATTAATTGCAGCTTTAGCTATTTGCAGATTATATCTAAGCAGTAATAATTATTTTAAGAACTCAGTAGTAAGTGTTCTAAGAAATGAGATCTTGAAGATGACAATGTAGAATTTGTTTGGTATTTTTTTTTTTAGGATGACATTTAAATCAGGAAATTACATAAAAAATCATACAAAATAAAAAAAAAAAAAAAAATTGGAACGTTGAATGAGTTTTATTTTTATGAACATTTTATACATTGATTAATTTATTTTTTTATTTTTTGGATGATTAAGTTGCTCTATAAGCTGGAAGCTTGTGCATAGCAATATGAAAATAAAATTTTGTAGTATATTAAAAATGCCATTCTAATAAAGGAATTAAGCCAATTAAGGAATTCAAAATTAGGTAATTTTCAGAGAAATTAATTGTTTAATTGTTTGAAAATATAGTAAAAAAGTGTATTATATGAATTGGTTTTGAAACCACCAAAGAAGGATGTATATATACTAATATTGTTTAATAATAACACTGTTGGTAACTTGTTAAAACCAAAATTTATTTATGTTATGTATTCAAATGCCTAAATATTAATTTAGAAATGGTTGATTAATTTTTAATGATACATTTTATGTAAAAAGAAACAGCATAATATAATAAATAATAGAACAGATTAATAGTAATATAGAACAAATAACAATATGGAACTGGTTTTAACACTGTAAGATAAAATTTAGCTGAAATAAGAATAATTACTACTACTTTTCAAGCCAAAACTAATGAAATAAATAACTAAATATAACGCCTATTAATGGGCCCTTTTAAGTTAATAAAATTAATAAAATTCATGGAAAAAAAATTCTGATAAATAATTAATATCAAATTATAAAATAAAATGTTTTCTAAATTATTTTTTGAATTTAAATATGAGCAATAATTTAATAATCCATATGATTATAATAAAAATTTTAAAATACATCGAGCGTAAAAAACTGTTATAATTTAGATTATCTCTTGTTAACACACAGCAAGAAATCGGTTACAAATTTCCTCCTGACTGTAGGATCCTCCAGAAAAAAATTCTCTGACCTTCCTAGCTATCATTTCAAACCTTGCTAAACACTACACCAATTTATCAGACTTATTTCAGTAAAAAAAAAAAATTATTTAGTAAATTTAAATTGCATGTTTGTGCGCATCATTCATGAAATGTTTGTATAAATACCTTTGATTGTTTCCTTTAATTGTAATTAAAGTAACGGAATTCAGAATAAAAAATTGCATCAAATGTATATATAATGCAATAAAAAGAATAATAATATTATGTAGTAATGCTTCAATTATAAAACATAAAATTAAGGTTATTGAATATAATCAGTGTTGCTACTTTGGTTGGTTTTTTTTGTTTTTCAACTAAAGTATTCTTAATAAATACCAATTAAGATAACTATAAAATTATTTAATATAAAATATCTTGCTCATAAATTATAAAAAAAAATAAGTTTTAATACAATATTTTTTATTTATTTTATACATAATTTTTTCTTAAGTTAAGCTTATTTTTAGTTTAATGCAATTACTTTTATCGTTGTATGAATTGCATATAACTGTCATATACATTTTAATTCATTTTCAGAAAAACAACATTAAATATCTATTAATAATACAAACAAACAACAATAAAATACATATTTCACAATTAGTTATAACAATGATACATCAAACAGACAACAAACAGTATATTAATTTTAATGTAAATTTATTAATCATTATTTTTCAAGATTTTGAAGATTTTATTATTGTGATATACAGGATTACATTTTTATTTGATATTTTTATATACCTGGAAGATAGAAAAAAGAGGGCTATAAATCTTTGTTTGAAGTAGTAGACAAATCAACAATTTTGTAAATAAACCAAAAAAAAAAAAAAAAAAAATAGTATATGCAGGAAAACTTGTCTGGAATGAATTCAATATTTGACTTTTGACTTATAAATAAGAAGGATGGCTTAATCATGGCTTTTTAAAGGTTCTGGAAAGATAATAGCCAGAACAGTGTGAAACAGGAAGAAATACATGGAAATAATAAATTTGAATGTTCAATTAAAAAAAAAATTAGCATCCTAAAAATATGTACAGAATAAGACATTTTTAAAATATCTGTAATAGAAGAAACCATCAGTATGCATTATTCATTAAACATGTCTAAACATAACTTTCATAATATCACATCAAAAAATTTCAAAACCTGAATTAATGATAATTATTTTATAAAATGCGTTCATCTGGTATGACATAACATTAGCAATAACAAACTGGAGTACTGATGTTTATTAATATATTTATCACATAAGCTAATATTTAATGTGCAATAATATTACAGCCTGTAATTTAATAAATGGGTAGAAAATTTTTGTTCCTTTTCAGAAGTATAAAGTTTAGAGATAATTTAATGTAAAAAGAGTTATTTATTTATTAAAAAGAGTATTTATTTACAATAAGAAACTTAGTGTTGAGTTTATTTTTTTTATGACACATTCTCAGAAACCAATATTTTCCCTTTATTTAGATTATAAATTTTATTTAGTTAACAAAATGTTACTTCAAAGTTTTTTAATTCCCTGGAATCAATAAAATTGCTTTATAATTACACATTTAAAACATTAATTTCATTTTAGAAATAAGTAAATCTGTAACAGTAAAATTGTATGTTAAAAATGAGTCTTACAGCTTAATAAAGAATTTGACCTTTTATTCTAAAGGGTTAGTTTACATTATATAATCATTATATATATCTGGAAAATACAAGTATATTAATATTCCATAATCTCCAAAAATTCCATTTTTGTTTTAATGTCAGTCATGGTTGTTAAAATTTGTTCACCAATCAATTTCATTATCTTAAACACAAATAACTAAGATGAACATTTATAATGTAATAATTTGGCAAATTACAAGGAATAATTTAAAATTCTAATAGAATATTTTATCAGATTTTCCACAAATAAACTGTAGTTATTACTATGATTTAAACTTGAAATCTGTTAGTATTTTTTTAGTTATCATTCTTCTTAATTTTTGTAGGAATTCAGGACTTCTTAAAAAAATATTATTAAATTTATCTTATTTAATTTACACCTTTGTATGCCTACAGAAAACTGTTGGTCAGTTCTTTTCTGATATCTTTCTCCTTACTGATAATATTGTACACTTTATCAGAAATTGCTCTAGAACCAGTTGAAATGGTTTTTAAAAAAATTAAGCAACCAGGGAAATATTTTATTAACTTTAAAATAAAACTTATTATATAATAAAACTTCTTCAATTTTACAAAAATTTTAGTATTATTTCTTAATTGAAAAATTTCTGATAACTTGGGCAACCAAGAAAATTTATTTACTGTGATTTTTAACATTTGATTTAGGATTACTTGTTAATTCAACTTGCTGAAGTTGTTGAATCTTTTCTACCATTTATATTCTTTTGGTTTTATGGTTCCTGAAAAATATGGTTGTGTATTCTGATTGTAAATCCAAACCAAAAATTAATGTTAATGTACAAATCAAAGAATAAATAAAATGTTGAAGTGTAAAAGTTGTAACAGTTTATACAATACTGTTTTTAGTGCAACACAAGTTTTGTGTTAAAAATTCATTTTTATACATGAACATTTTTTTTCATCAAACAAATTTATTCATTGCCAAATTAAAAAACAGATTCATTGAGGAACAAACATTTTCTAGCTTAGTTTTGTATTTTTACTGTAATAACTACCATTAAATTAAACACATTAATTTACATACGTAGCATTAAATAACATCTAAAAACATCAAAAAATTTTATTATTATAAAATATTTATATACACACATAAAATGTACATTTAACAATAAAATCTGGTGTTTTTTTTTTTTACTTATACATTTGGAGAACATTGTACTTTATTCATCGTAAACAATTATTGGTTTTTTTTACAAAAATAAAATTCAGTCATAGGTTGTACCATCAATTAGATTGTTTTAGTACTTAATTTTAATTGTATATTTTTGAGTGAAGATGACATTTTATTTAATCATGACCTTTAAGAAATATTAAAAGAAAAATATAACAATGTTTCTTTTCTTCAGAGTATTACTACTCTCATATGTATATGTATAATCAGAAAAGAAAAAATACAGAAAATCATATTATAAATGATATTTATTAATATTTTATGGTAAGTTACCTAAATTAAAGTAATGACATGGTATGGATCATGTGTAACATACCACTAAATGCAAAAATTACTTCCATATATAATGGCATTTGATTGATTTGTAAACATGAACAGTTAGTTATATATGGTATTGTAATCATTCCTTCACTGTTTTGATCAGGTTTAATCCTTAGGTGGAATATTATGAAGAAGTAATTTTTAAGCTTGTAGAACACTGATAAATAATTGATGTCCTTTTTTTCTACTCTGATTTTTTGTTTACTTTGAGTGAGACTATTCACTGGATTTTTATATTCTTCTCTTTCCATAAACCATTCATTCTCTGTAACATTTCATATTGTACCTCATCAATGCATCCTTTTACTGTTTTATTTCTTTGGGCTAGCCTTTTGTGATCTCTTAAATCCTTCCTTAATAAATTCTGAAAAATTTTAATTTGTAACCTTTATTCACAGGAATGAAAGCTCTTCTATTTAACATCATGTTTTTGCATGTTAAAGATGATTTTAATGATCCTAATCCTAATAAGTAATTGGGATTTATCTGTATAGGTTGCAAGAAATTGAATAAAAATAATCTAAAGGGTGGCAACTCAATTTACTCAGTTAACTTATTCTTATTTAAGATAGTAATGTAAAGTCTAATCGTCTCCATTATCTTCAGTATTACCTTATTTACCAATGGTTATGAAGTGTTAATAAACTTCATAAATCTATTAAGAAAGATTTTTTATTTGTCTATAAAAAAAAAAGTAAATTAAAGTTTACGCTCCTTTTTTTTAAGAGGATTAGGAGGCCTAGCTTGTATTGGTCCTTTAGGAAACTAAACAGACCTACTGAGTCAGCTTATGGGAGGTATCAGATAATAATAAGGCTGCATTGGCTCATAATATCTAGTGGGATCTGGTCTACACCCAGAAAACTGCTATCAGAGAAGAAAGGATCAACGAGAAAGAAAAAAGATTTAGTAGGTGACCAGTGGTTAGGAAGGATGATTTAATCAGCATAATAAATTAGGATAGTTTACTTCCCGATGAATATTGGCTGCCTTACTTTTTTCTGTTGGTATCTTTAACTAACAGTACTAATTGATGATTCACTAATAATGATAATAATTGTTACTTAAAAATAAAAATATCTGAAACAAAAACATGATAAAGGTTTTCTATTTTTTCCTTTCCCCAAATATTAAAATATTTTCTATTAAATTATATTAATTATGAAATACAAAATACATTTTTATGATACTTTTTCAGTAAGGTAATGGTATCAGAGCGTTTGTTTTCAAGTTAATTTATGTTGTTTCATATGTCTTACTTAATTTCTTAATTATATCTGTCAGTTAGGTTTGGTTCGACTTACATTTTGTAAGAAGGTAAATATTATTATGATATCTTTCATTTATTACTTTTCATTATGAAAACTGCAGACACTTAAAAATGATTTAAAGTGTTTTTTTTTTTTTTCAGGTATTTATAGCGATCCAGAATAATGATGTCTTTATCTGCTTGTTACAATTGATGTTAGGGCATACATTTTTTTTTTTCATATAGTAATGCATTATTTTAATTTTTTTTATTATTTCTAAAAATTTGTGAATTTTAAAACAGACAGATAATTCTTTATTGTTTCTTTATCCTCTTTCATTCCTCTAATCATTTTTTCAACTGATTAACGTTTCCTTTTTTAAATTATAATACCATAAAACTCTTTAAATAGTTAAATTACTTTTACATTATATGCACCATTTTAAAGTAGCTTTTTTATTTGGCGCATACTGTTTTACTGTGTAAGTTTAACATATATTCTCACTTTTTTTCTTGGTTTCGTGATAGAGGAACTAGAAATTTTATAGACTTTTATAGATACAATATGACATGGTATGGATCGTGTGTAACATACCATTAAATGCAAAAATTACTTCCATATATAATGACATTTGATTGATTTGTAAACATGAACAGTTAGTTAAATATGGCATTGTAAACATTCCTTCACTGTTTTGACTAGGTTCACTTAATATTACTTTAAAAAAAAAAAAAAAATCAATAACCATTTGCTATTAATTGCTGCAATAGATTTGCCACAACATTTTCAAAGAGAAAAAAAATGTTTAGATTTAACCCTGAATTATGATGAATTTATTAAATTAATAATATTCTTTTGTGATCATATTGAATGTAATATAAATAAAAAACTAAGTCGGTTGTTAAAGGGGATTTGTTACTACATTTGGTAAGGAATAAAATATTTTCACTTTAACAGAAAATATGTTTACAGTTAAGGAAGAATAATCAAAATATCAACTTATCTTTTACCTCAGTGGTTACTTATTTTAACTCGCATAAATCTATGTTATTAACTCAGATTTTTAACTTCTTTGTAACTAGGACTGAATTTAGTACTTTTTTCAGTTATCAGGTTCTCATTTTTTTTTTTAATAGTATTCTTCCTATTTATTCTTATTATACTGTGACAGGCTCCCATTAATGTTAACCACAACATTAATACTATTATTACTATATGTATAACAAAATAACATTTTAATAACTATGGTTTTAAAGAAAACATGCAATACTACATAAATTTATAGAAAGAATAAGTACAGTAAGACTTACTAATAGATACAAAAAGAATCTTACATTGATTTGTAATCATTACAATTATTAATCAAACTAATAAAAAGTTGCATAATTAAAGTATGATTAATAATAAAATTTAAACAATTTTTCAGCAAAAAAAAAAATTAATATTAAATAGTGGTGATTAAATAAAATTAATAAAAACCAATAATTGTATATTATGATTTTATTTAAAAGTACACATTCATGCAATTATAATTATAAAAAATAAGCATTCTATTTTTTAAATGACAATATTATATTACAACAAACATTTAAATAACAACATCAACTTTAACATTAACAACAACAACAACAACAACAATAATGCTCTATTGTTAATTACTTCAGTTTTAAATTATTTATAAAAAAAAGAAGCTCATATATCATATGTATATATCTATATAACTCATTTATAAAAAAAAATAATTGTTCAAAAATAAATTTCCTTTTAGTATTTTATTTTATGTTTTTTGTAAAAGAAAAATATAGAATTTAATTTTAAATAAATGTTACTCCTTTTGTTTAAAAGTATAATGCATTATCATTGCAAAGTATTACGTGAACCAAATAGTATCTTTTTGGTAAAAACTGATCAAATCTACTTAATTCTTTCAAAGAATAAAGATCTACAAACGGTTAATTATTATTAATTAACAATATAATTTTTTATTAACAAATTATTAAAATATTAGAGAACTACCCAGTATTAATCTAAAATACTAACAACTCAAAAGACCAGTCTTTTAGCCAGCAAACATGTACTTCCTGGTTTTGTGCTAATATGTACTAAACCAATCAATATAATTCCAATGCATACTCTATTCTTCTAGGCATTTGATATTCTTTATAATTCATTCTCTCTATACATAATATACCGTTATTGCACATTCATCCTTAATATTTTATATATTTTTATAAAAAAGAATAATATATATATTACAAATGAGTACATCAAATATATTAGACAACCAATTTAATGTGCTCTGTATTATAATTGAATTAATCTCTATGAAAATATTTCTTTTTATCAATTACAAATAATTTTAATTTGATTTACATTTAAAAAATAAAATAAAATTTTATTAAAAAAAATAAATATTAATATAATTTGAAATGGAAATCCAAAATAGAATTCAGTAACATTTCTACAACAATTATATCCAATAAAGTGATTAAGAAAAAAATTAAATTAATTAATTACTATTATTTACAATGGTAACCTTGATTAAAATATTTTTTATTAATGTTGTTTTATTGTAATATTTAAGTGCATGTATTTTGTATGTAATGATGGACTAATATCATGTAGGATAACAACTGCATTAAAATGTATAAGAAGTGTTAATTGATTACTGTAAGATAGTAACATTTTAGTAATCATCCCTATGATTATTGGCAGGAAAATGAACTGTTGGTAAGTGGCAAATTAATTAATATCTTTTACTGATAAAAATCGAACAAGGAGGTATAAACAAAATCATTTTTGGATCAGAAAATGTCTGTATGTATAATTAACACTTAAATAGAAAATAATGTTGCTAAAACATGTAGACAAAAGTTTAGTTATCGTCTGATAAGGATGACCTGAAAGAAGTATCTTCTTTCTCTTCCCTTGAGCAGGTTCTACTTCAAGAGTCAGTCCTGATTCCGCTACCATCTGCTATCTATTCCTTGAATAAATCCTCTTTTCCAAAATACCATAATACATACTATTACCTTCGTAATAGCACAGTTATCACACTAAATTTTTATACATTTCAATATGTTGCTGTTATCATTTTTATTTGTCCTTGTCCACATTTTAAAACATGAAGTTATTTATGGTATGTATGCTTATCATATGATGAAAGAGAGAAGCTTGTAGAACTAAATTAGGGAAAGCATTAGTAAAATTAACTTCTCATAATGGTTCTCATTAACAGTTCTCATAATTGTTGAACATACTTGATAATAAAAGACTTGATGAGAACAAACTTTATTTTCTTCAGTAACCAACAGAGTTGTAGTAGTTAAAATAACTTGCTACTACTGCAAAGAAGTTATTTGTAGGGAATATAGCATTAACACCAATGTGTAAAGTGAAACCTAAATGATATACTCTTTCGAAAAAAAAAAAATTGTCATCATTCTCAATTTAATTTTAGATAACTGAAATCTAATGTACCTTATTGTCACATCTCATTCATTTATACATTCTACTGATTATTTTTGTTATTTATTTTTCAATTTAATAAGCATTTTCTTTCTTGCTAAAATAATTTACAACACAATTTTCTTTTTGGTTTTTGTAAATCTGAGACTATAAAAAATCAACAAACTTTTAAATATTATTTATAATATATATATATATATATTTATGTGTGTGTGTGGGCACATGCGCGCACATGGTAATAAATTTCAGTGTATAATTATATAATATATTATAACTTTTATTTATCATAAGGACTTATGGAGCACCTTTAATTAATCAATTCATTGTTTCATTCTTTAATTTAATTGAACATACAATTCAATTAATTTAGTTACCATAATACTAAAACAGCATTCCAAGGTTTTAATTGTTAATTACATTTTATTTAGTGTACCAGTATTTTGTACAATAAGCATTCTCAGAATCTCAAACGTTGATATTTGATTAGTTAAAAGTAGTAATATTGGTGTAACTATTAAAATTAGTGTTAAATGATATAATAATTAATAAATCAATCTCTTGATATTAAAAGCACATAAATGTAATTAACAATACATGTATATATATATATATTTATCTTTTATTTGAATGCTAAATAAATTTTAAGATACGTAAATTCAAATTAAAAATCTCAACAATAATATGTACAATAAAAAAAATTCCATAATTTATTTTTAAGATTTTTATATTACTGCAAAGAGAATAAAATTCTCTTTTGATTAAAATTTAATGTAAAATATACAGAATGTCTAATAGTGATTACCAGTATTAGCAAATGTAGTTAGTACAGAATTTGTAATGAAAGTTAAAAAATGAAAAGAGAAAAGAAAACAAATACATAGCAAAAATAACAAAGTTCAAATGCAATTTTTCCAATGACCCAAGTCCAGATTACAATTTCAAAATTTTTTAGGTGGGGTGACTGCTAGATATCATCATTTTCTATTTTTATGATCATTAATTATATAAATTTTTATTTTTATGTTTGTTTTCATGAAATGAAACTCTTAGTAAGAGGAGAGTAATTTAAATTTATTGATGAAATTCTGATTGTCCATCTAACAGAAGGAAAATAAAAATTTGAAAAAAACATGAAAATGCATGTTATGATAATTATTTACATGGTAAAAGAAAGAATAAATTAGGTGTATTAGTGTTATTCTTACTCCCAGTAAAAAAAAAGTACTGATATCTACTAGACGAAGTATGAGTTAGTAATTGATAATAAAAGTAAATAATAACAATTAGTAAAAACCAATTTTATAATGTTAGTTATAGTGTCAGTTTAAGTATTATTTTCTTAAAATAATGTATTATATAAACAAAAGAATTAGTGAGTTATCTTCAATAAGTGCAAAAAGTATTTATCATTAATAACTTACCATTGCTATGATGTAGGAATGAGAAAAGGCTACTTCTAATAATTTGTTTACCTGGTAGAGGGAATTATTAAAAACACCATACTAATTATGTATTAGTATCTATTAGAAAATTAATTTTCAACTGTCACAGACATATTATCATATTAAATTTTGTTTTTATCTTTACCAGATATATGTTTTGCATCTGTTACTAGTCGATTAACAAAGAGAGGCACCTCAAGTCATCTTATAGTCTTTGTTTTCACTAACTTTCATATTTCTATCAAGTTAAAATATTTTCAATAAATAGTTAATTTTTTTACAATAGTCTTCTTTTTATTCTTTAAAGAGTTGATAAATTTTAAATAAAACATGATAACAATGAAACACTTAAAATTAAATCCATTAAATTTAATTATATATACGCGCCATTAAATTATATGTAAAATGAATACTAATCGAATTTATTCCTAAAGATTATATAGGTATACATTTAATCATTTATAAAGATTCTGCATAGAAAGTTAATTTTTGGATTTGTAATAATATAGCAATATCATTTAACAGTGTAAGCAAACTATTTGTTACACTAAACTATAAAGCAATGAAGGATTTATAACAATAATGAATAATAAAAATATTATAAGAAGTTATAATATCTTAGAAATACTATAATTAATATTAAACATTTAAGCATGTAATAGTCTAGTTTTAAAATTGCTACATTGTTGGTTTATCAATTGTTTTTAAGAATTTATTTAATAATGGATAGAATTTACTCAATTTTAATATATCATAACAATAATAAAAATAACTGAGTAGAGTAATATAATTAAAACTTTACAATGGGAACATACAAATATAAAAGGAAAATTTTTTTATATTAAAAATAATATACATACTATATTTACATAAATTACACACAAAAATGTTTTAAGAAAGTGTTATTTTGATAGAAGATAGATATATTATAATAAATTTATTTTTGAATGTTATGTCACTGCTTAGTGTCTAATGATAGTCATTACATTGCAAGGTTATAATTTCTTATTTCAGGAGTGTTCTACTTAGTATTTAATTCTGTGACTTTCAGAAGGTTTAGAAGTGGTAAGGAAACTGTCATAATTTATTCATAACATGAATGTAACTATTATTAAGAAGGAATAACAATTATAAGCGTGTTTGTATTAAATAAAATACATTTTTATTCTGTAAAAATTAATATTCTGGATGGTATAGCAAATATACAGCATGTGATATAAGATAAGATACATTAAATTAAAAGCAAAACTCAACAGTCTTTTCTGTTTATTATTTTCTCTATAGAGCTTCATTACTTGTAAAACCATTAGTATCTATGACACATTGAATGATAATTAATAATACTGATTCATCAATTTTAAAAATTTAGTCTTGTTTAATTATTAGAAATAAATTAGCTTCATGAAACTAACTTTAACTTAATTAATTATGCAGATTTATTGATGTAAATAAGAGACTGGTGGGAAATTTGTTAGTGTAAATTTTGCTTTACATGACAACTGAATGTCCCTTAAACTGAGGTCAGTAGGTATACACTTACATTACCCCTGTTTAAATCTTTCACTTTTAAAATCAACTGATATGTGTTCACTAAATATAAATGTAAGAACAAAATGTATTCAGGGCAGTAAGAAATAAACTGAATGGGATGTAATCATGGTAGGAAAGAAAAAGTAAAGTACTAATGTCTCTTTATGCATCTTAAGCTAATACTGGAAAGAAATGAGGAAATATTTTCATAAATTTTTTTATTTCTTATTAATTATGAATGTTAATACGTATAATTATCATTTATTTTGTTTAATTAATTTATTTTTATAATCTGATTATAAAATAACTCTTTATTTTTTTTTTTTTTTTTTTCACCCGGGACCTTCCGGATGAAAACTCTTTATTAAAATGTACAACAAAAACTTGAGAAAAATGTAAGGCAGATCAAATTATACTAGTTTTGAAGTATAATTTAGAATAAGGCTGGTTTTTGAAAATAGAAAGTGAAACATAAAAGAATTCAGTGTTATTATTATTAATATAATAATGTTTATTAAACTGATATTTTTTCACAATAGATATGTTTGCCAAAATCATCCAAAAGAAATCACAAAAAAAAGAGATTTTATTCAATCTTATGTTGTTTGAAGAGGGATGCTGAGGTATGAAGTACACTGAGTAGAAAGTTGTTTATGTGATATTAATAAGCTTATGAATGAATCTGAATGAAGGACACATACATGTTTAGGGATGTCAAGGTTTAATTTATATATATGCAGCATACTTTGATTGCTTTATTTATAGATGTTATATTTATCGTTTTATATCTTATAAACTTCATTAAATATACAAATTAAAATATTAAATCTTTAAAAGTGTGTTTTACAGTAAACGTGCTTTATTTTTATTATTGTTTTTAATTACACTTCTACTTTTAATATTAACACACAAAGGATAGAGGTATAATTACTCCATCTCTATGCTAGGACAAGCCTGAATGGGAGGAGATCTATGGTTGTAAGTGTGTGCAGTGTGATTTATGGTGATCATTTTAAAGATGATATTAATTTTTAATTATGATAAAAAAAACAACTGAATAAGGGCCATTTAATTTTTTTCTAAGTTTTAAACATTTTAAATGCATTTATATAGTTTTTTCTTTGTAATTTTATATATATGTAATAATATGAATGAGAATGATTGATAGTCTTTCAGCTATTTCTAGAACTTGTTGCCCTACCTCTTTTAACGAATTCATTAATTAAGTATCTTAGGCTGCAATTAGAAATGTCAATCATTTGTTCAGATGAAATATTTTATTTACTAACAACAAACTGATGACTAGTTTTGCACTTAACCTAAGATTATTTAAATTTTAATAGATTCTTGTTTATTAGAATAATTCAGTATTTTTAATTAATACTTAATTTTTTTAAGAACAAGTAAATTATTTATAATAAGTATTTTTTGTATTTTCCCATTGTTGTTAGTAATAGTTATGATTAAAGTATGACAAAGACTACCAAATTATGATGAAAAAATAATAAATGATCATTTATAATCAAATGTAAAAATAACTCATGTTTTTAATATTGTTCTTCTGCAACAAAGAAATTTTGTATCTCTAAATTATAATAATATATATTATATTATAGTAGTAATGGCAATAATAATACATCAATAAAAATAAATATATTGCACTCTAAAATAATAATATTTATATGCATGAGATTCAGTCTTAAAATAATTTGGCATACAATTAATTAAATATCAGTTACAGAAAAGTAATGGACAATACCACATCATTTAATTATCTACATCTTGCCACATTGCCAGTCTCCACATTTTTGGAGGGTCTAAAATTAACATTACATAAATGACAACAGCATTCGATTCAGTCGGTATAGTATCTCATTTCATATGATTTTATATTTATATTATTAATATGAGGAGGCTTGCAATTTTTTATTACATCAGTGTTAATAAAATTTATCAATTTTAATTACAATTTAATTACATAAATATTATAATTCTATCAATATCACCTATTAAGAGAAAATTAAATTAAAACTATCAATAAGTGTTTAATATTTTTAATATACTATAATTAATAGTTATAATAAATTACTTACAATTTTTATGATTATAATATATAACATCGAAGATATTTTTAATTACAGAATTAATTACAATAAAATTGCAATAAAATGTAGAATATTATTAACAAATATAAATTACGATGGAACAGTCCAGCTTAAATACTTTTCTTTTATTAAAAAATCAGTTAATATACTCACTTGTACACTACAACTAACTGCATTATTTGAGATATTTATATATAACATTTGCAACACGAATATAAATTCTGTTGTTTATTTCTAAAAATAAGTTTTGCTTATTATTTATATTATAAACTATTTTAATGAAGAATTAATTAATTGTCAGAATCTTTTTATTGTAACTTTACAAAATTAAAAATATATAATAAAAGATTAAAAATACGGGTTAAAACTGTATACTTTTATGACTGTAATGTTACTGTAAACTAAGCTGTTTGATTTTGGGTCTGCAGATTATCCTACACCTAAAACATGTTATTTATAATATGTATTAAATAAGTTAACAAAGAAAGAATTATATCACGATTGGTGACAATTGTTGATGTCCTTTTGTAGGTCTGATGGAATAGGAAATTTAAGACTTAAATTTATGCAGTCATCAATATAAATAATAACTAATATGGCTACCAAGTTCTAATTAAAGTAGAACAGTAGCACAATTTAAACAAATGAAATCCTTGTTCATGAGTACCTGACGAAAGCAGGTAAAAGCTATTAAATAAATTAAGTTGATTTATTTCTTCACAGTAGGTGATAATAATATATAAATAAGCATTTTGAATGTGGCTCTAGATATACTCTTCTTTATTTAATGTTTAATTTATCTTGGCTGAAAAATGCTAAGATTACCAAGGTTTATAACATATATACAAAAACTGAACTGGTGAACCAGAAGTCACCCATATAAGATCAAAGAAATGATACATTACAATCCTCAATGCATGGAAGCTAATCATGTATAAAATGATTGAATGATTATTAAATGAATGTTTTAAAATATTTGTAAAATGCCAAGATGAGAAAAATTTGAAACCAGGACTTTCTGGATAGAAGAATAAGATGCTACTAGTCTATGACAGAAATCAGCAAGTTGGTCAGTCATCACCTCTTTAGTGATAATTTACAAAAGAAACTCACCTAAATTCACTGTGCAGAAGTTCTTAATATTTTCTAGATGATCTTACAAGAAAAAGCTATATGTTCTTTAACAGGACATAGCAAAACAAAATTGTCTTTAGATTATGCAAAACTTTTTAAATAAAAAATATTTTAACAGATAGATTGGATGACAAGCTTCCCAGTTCACTGAACCTCACATTTTTAGATTAATTCTTATGAGGCCATTCAAAGTTTGTTATCTACCAGAAGTGACCAAGAAATATTCATCACCTTAAAAAGAACCTCAAAAGAATGTTAAAAAAATCATAAATGAAATACTAAAATATAACTTCAGTTATCATGTAGCTTCAGAATTAAAATTTATATACAGGTTGAAGAAACTCATCTAGTAACAAATATATAATTAATATTTAAATATAATAAGACTATTTGAATTATAATAATAATGATAAAAAAAGTTTATTTTATTTTTACAAAAAAATTTTATCTCTTTATTATATCCCTGTTGGGCATGACTTCTGGTTCAATTTGCATAATTTTAGACATGCTATTTTATAAAATAATGATTACAAGATTGATTTTAAAATCCAATCCTGTAAAAATTCCTAGATTAGTCAGTCTGTTTATGGTGTCAGTTTCTCAGTTTTAAAATATTAAAAAATAATCTTATTTAAATATTTACAGAAAATTTTCTGAATTCACTATAGATTTATTTTAAATTAAACATTACAAAACCTTTATGCATGTCTGAACTAGGTTTTTCTCTAAATAAATTTTTTTTAGAGAAACAGAATCTGATTACAATGAGCTTTTACTAGCTTTTCACTCAAAGTCACATTTTTTAAAGATTCAATTTCTTTATATTAAGAATGTAAGTCATTTTTACTCACTTTCCACTAAATAAAGTATTCATAATTTTCATTTTAAATAAAAGACCTGCAGCTTATTAAAAAAGTTGAAAAGCTATTTAAAATTTTTAAACATGGTATTTCATGGATATCAAAACTCAGAAACAACCTTAGTTAAATTTTCTGATTTACACTCTAATAGTTATTAGAAAAGTTAGGAAATAAGATTAGGGAGTGAAATTCCAAAAATGTCTTATCCTCTCAAGCTTTAACCATCTTGTATTTCTGGTTTGGTTTTTTGGAGAGAGCATATGAAAGAATTTTTAAAATTCTTATGATCTTTTCATGAATTCTGAGTTTTACCTCTTGGAAAAGACAAGGTCTCATAATAATTAAACGTTATGAAAATTTTTATATGGTTTTATTTCTAAACTATGTATTATCTGGATATAAGATTACTATTGGTTGAGATTATTATTATTTTTTAAACACTATGTTTAAATTTTTCAGAAATGTTTTATTTTCTATCTTTATTAATTTGTATGTGTATTATCATTTTTTTTAAATATCCTGTTTATTTTAACTGATAATCCATCAAACCTTAATTCAACAGTAAAAGGCAAGAAAAAAAAAAGTGGATAATTTTAATTTTATGAAAGCAAAGTTTAAAGATTTTTCCTGCAACAATAACAATGATACATCATTTAAAGAAAATTATTTTTTTGAAACCAGATGTAAAGTGTAAAAAAGGAGAACAGTCAAACAAAGAAAAGTTTTCTTTAAGCATACCATTTATCTTTATGTAAGAGATAAATTTAATCTTTTGATAGATTTAATGTATCAGCTGATATATTTGAATATATCTTTGAATATGGACCTTATTTTCTCCTGCACATTTAGAAAATTAAATTTCTATGTAGATAGTGTGATAAAAATGTTATGTAGTAGCATATGAATAAGTGAATATTATTTTGGTTAATAATTTTAATTATCTAGACACATTCATGATATAATAAATAGTATATTTTCTATAATACAAAAAATATTTATTTTAATGATAACTCTGAGGTATTTATTCTTCAATAATATAAGTTACTCTTTATAAAATGTAGGTATCTATATACCTGACAGAATAATCCAATATGGAAAACTGTGCTTTATAATTTTTTCTTATTTATGAAATGAAAAAGAAGAAAAACAGATGGGAAGACAATAGGCTTATTTTGGTCAATATCAAAGTTTTATAAAACCAATACAACCATGAGGCTTACAAAATATTTTGAAATTGCTTTTTCACATTACGCAAAAGTATTATAATATTCCAAAAAAAAAAAATTAGGAACTCCTCTTGGATTAAATTTTTATTATATTTTATTCAAACATTGCAACACTACATTAAAAACTTTGAAAGCATTTTTCTTATGTCTATTTTTTAAAATTAACTGAAGAGGTAGCTCTAAGAATGGATCACATGTACTTTTACTAAATTTTTCTTCAAAACAAACATCTTCAAAAAATATGTACATTACATGACTTAATGTAATAATCAAAATTGCTGTTGAATAACAGCAAATTTTGGCTCCATTAAGGGAGCCAAAATTAACTTATCTTCTCTTCTTTTGTTTTCTAGAACTGAAATCTCATTTATGACTCTTTACTAGCATTTTTTTCTTCATTGTTACATTCTTTTTTATTCCATTTGTAAGCCTAATGACTCTTCTTCAACTTCTTCTCTTCACCACTATTCCTTATTTGAAATTATTTACTCACATTTGTATCAAAATTAAAATTTCTCATAATAGTTGATTTTATTAAAAAGTATGCACTAGCACATTACATTACACCTGTTTTTATTCATTCCATCTCCTTTGTTGCTAAAACTCATGGTGGATCACATCCATTCCATAAATTTTTGTCATTGACACTCCTCCATCCTAATTATACCATCCTTAACAAATCCAATCTTCTATTACTGAGTGAAATGCTCTTTCAGCTCCTATGAAGATAATCATTTATTTCATAATTACTTTTTACACCCACTTACATTACTTTTTCACTGTATGTTCCAAATAAGTTTATAAGTTTAAATTTATTAAATTTTATGGATTTATATCATTATATTTTTGCCAACAATTCATCTTATTCTTTATTTTTATGGGTATGACATTCATTATTTTTCTTGCTGCATAATTTGTTTAGAATATTTAAAAAAAATCTTCAGATGATTTTATCTGGATTGGTTACATATACGTCTTTGTGTAATATGTCGCTACAGGAGAAACCAGACATATGTATTTTCAATTTTGCATTCCTATTGATAAATCTATTCCTGACAGATCTAAGTTAGCATTAAATGCTGTTTTTACAGCATTTAAAGAGAAAATAGTTAAGTTATATTAGAAAAAACTTTTCACTTTAAGATCTGTTGGTACAAATATGTGATTAAAAAATGAGTAAATATTTAGGCAATTTCTATTTCATAAAAACATAAGAAATTAAAACAATTCAAGAAATGTCACAAACATACATTATCATTAATTTTTGTGTAATATTTTTAATTCCAATGATAAGAAAATGCTTTTGAGTTTTTAAATTTATATTAATTTTTTATTTGTTGAAGATAAAATCTTTTGAAAAGACATCTCAAGTAATTATATGTTATATGTAGTACAAAGAATTTATACAAAATATTACAAAAGAAAGTAATAACATAGCTGTGTTATTTACAAAAATTAATAAAAGGTGTAATAAAAGCCTTAATAATCATGGTTTAGTTTAATTTTAACATTCAAAGTGAAAGAGCTTTTAAATAATAAACGAACGACCAAAAGAAAGTTATTTGCACTTCATTACTAAATAAAAATTGTGTAATAAAAGCCTCAGCTCAATTTATTAACATAATCTTTTATTTGGTAAAACCTCTTTTAATCATGTAAAAAGATCACATCTTAAAACTTTCCTTATTTCTTAAAATATTAAACTACTGAAAAAGTTTATTTTATTACTCAACTAATAGAAACTTCTGTTTAAACTTATAATTAAAAAACTTTACTGAATTTTATGTTACAAAGTAAAGATTACATAATACATGTCTAAATACTGCTTTATTGAAATATAAAAACTAAGAACTGTTCATTGGAGGTAAATTACAGGTTTATGCATGGATATAACAATTTACTTCACTTAATATCAGGAACAGTATTGTCTCTGCTATGTAATTTAACTAGTACCTGCTAAAGTTTTTCTGCTATGTGCTAACTGTGTGGTACATCTATTAGTATTTTGATATATTTAAAGAAATATTTTTTTACAAATTATATTTAAAATCTACAGGAAAAAAATTAAAAAATAATCTCCATCATTATGTTTTCATAAAATCGAACAATTATAGAAAAAAAATATATCTCTAATAGAATTAAAATCTGAATAATTTCAAAGAGGCAGGAGTTATTACAATGGTAACAAATTATAATTTATTATTTTTATAATAAAATTGTGCGTGTTTTAAAGTCATATTGATTTACAAATATATAAATTTTAAGATAAATAATTAAACTAAATACCTTTTGATAGATATTAACAAAATTATCCAGTATTTAATTGTAAAATGTGGACAGATTTTCATACATCTAACAATTATTTCAGAGAAGTAAATCATTAATATGTATTTATTTATATGTCTTAAAATAAATATAACTTGTGAAATTTATTAAAAATATTTCAAATAGCCATAGATAGAATTGAGCAGTACATGAAGATGTTCACTCAAATATTGCTCCAATAAATCTAATATCCATTTATGAAACAAATCATTTTTAAGAAAAAAATTTGAAAACTTAATTCTTGTTTTATATTTGTTATAATGGTAATATAAAGTTTAAAGTTATCAAATCAAATTATATAATTAATATCTGTGGAAAAAATAACATGTTAAATAAACAAACACTTTTATAATAAATTATTAAAAAAACTGAATAATTAAAATGTTAATTTTATTCTAAAAGTTTTATATTTTTTCTAAATATATTTTTATAAAATCTTATTATTTATTCATGAAGACAATTTTAGAAAGACACCTAATATATTAGTTATCAGTCATCCTTTTATGACTTATGATTAATTCTGTAACTAAAGAAAAATGCTGAGGCTAACCAGTACTTATGCTCGGAACTTTCTTGATGGAAGGCAGAGGTAAAGCCTACTAATCCATAATTAAACAATTTAAGTTTGAAGCTGAATAAATTTTTTAAGATCTATGTGCTGTATAATACTGTGTTCTACCTTGGATAATAACATTACTGCATTAAGAATTTTTCATACTTGTTTTCATATTTGTATAAACATTAATTAACAGATGCATATTATTAAACTGGCTAAATTTATAATATTTTTTTTCTTTACTGCATCAAAGATGAGCTTTTCATTTACAATTGCTCATTGAAAATGTAGAGCTGGCAATATGAAAGTAATAATGTTGTCCGAGCATGACAAACTGAATTATTGTTAAGTTTGTTCAAGGATGGTTTTGGGCATAGTAGAGGATGGCCACGTTTTACAATATTATGTTATCTTTAGCTTTAATAAAAATGGGGTAGTATATCTTTCTTAAAGCATGCATTACGGGAGTAATGTTCCTGAATATAACTGATATTTTATTGTTTTATAATAGTTAATTATGTTGGAAAGAAATTATACAAAAAAAAAAAAAATCAGTAAACCATCAATAATTAATAATTAAAATACAACTATTATGACAATTATGTAATAATAATTAAAATATTATTATTTGGTCACTGTATAATTAATAAATCATTTCTCATCTTCATGTATTGCTTACTGGAAATCTGTTTTGTACCATTAATTAATATAAATGTATAATTATGTTAAAATGTAACTTGTCTTCCCTACTGTTTTATTATTAAGTATTAATAAACTTATGTAATCTTCCATAATTTCAAGCAATTAAGTATATATATGCATATTTATGTAATATTTAAATTGGGCTTTAAAATTAGACGGATTATTGTGATATGAAGTTAATGTCTATTCTTTTTTTTCTTATTTTTGTTACTGACATGAGCATGATTATTATTTAAAATTTCAATTATAAATAATTTTGTGATTTAAGTATTGAGCTTATGAGGTACCTGCGTCATCATCTTGGTTATGTTTAGCAAGTGCCAACAAGATCATTGTTAATTCTTTTTTATTTATTTTACCTCCTTGATTAAAGTCAACACCACGTAGAATAGTTTCTTCAAATTCTTGAAGATCTTGAGCATCGTAATCCTATAAAAACAAAGAAAAATGGATTAAACCAATTATTCTAATTTTTATATATATTATAACTTATTGTAAAAGTTATAAATATTTTTTTTATATTACATAATCTCAGACATGCATTTACACATATTTTAATGAGAAGATAAAATGATGACTGAAATGATTGATGAAAAAATGGCAGACTCTTGCCAGAAATTGGACCAGAAATCAAATGATCTTGAAGTTTGCATATTAACCAGCTCCCATTCAGTTAGCCTTTGGCTGAATTTTGAGATAGCTTTCTCTTTTCGTAAACGTTTTCAATAATCTCTGAAGAAATTTAATTTTGAATGAATTTTAGCTATGGTAAAGGTTTTATAACTTTAATGTTAAGTTATTGTGCACAAACATTTAAAAATTGTTTTATATAATTTGTTAGCAAGAAAAATAAAAATCTATATCGTTATTTTTTTTTTTTTATGCTGATTGTTTTATCAGAAAAAAATAATGTACGCTTGAAAAAATATCAGACAATATTAGAACCTTTCAAGATGAATTAAAATCTTTGTTTATTTTTTTTTCTATGCGCACAACGAAGTGTCGTTATCAGCGCCCGAACCCGATATTTATTTGGTAAAAAAATAAATATAAAAAATTAACTTAGAATCTAAACAACAGTAATATAAAAACACAGCGTAGATGGAAAACGCCTATAACACATGCAAAAAAGGAAATAAAACCACAATGAAATATAACAATTAAAATATAAGTTAAAAGAACAAAATTATCATCTCGCATACTCCGCATAGTATAAATGGACGAAAAAATTAATAAACGAAAAAATGAACGATTAAATTTTTGAATGCAGATGCACAACCTTAGGATATCGTACGACATTCGATAACATAAGATGTTATCGAATGTCAGTTGACCCTCAACTGTTTTACAGTTGAGGGTCAAACGCAAATGCATTAGTCTTCTCGGGAGAAAAAGGTGAATCCAGTCATACATCATGATTCTAAATGGGTTAGAGTAGCACTGGCTAGTAGCTAAAGTTCTAGATGCAACGTAAATTGAAAAAAAAAAAAAAAAAAAAAATAACAAAACTTATACTCGTACATGGCTTTCGCATGCAGTTTGTTATAGTATTTACTGCTACGGCAAAAAAACCAAACTCTTACGACACTTCTCTGTGGTATTCCTTTTTCTAGTGTATCGGATATCGCGTTCCAACTCGAACTTGAAAAGACCAACTACTGAATTTGACCTGATAAACCGAATTCATGCAGTTTTCTTTCCTTTCCTTTAAATCGTGTCATATGACTTTTGCATATCGAAAAATACAGCAACGAGGTGTTAGCGAAGAATGAAAGCATCTTGAATGACAGATTCAAGAGTAACTATATGATCATAAACGATCCATCTTGCCGGAAACCGCATTGTTAGGGGCAATTAGGGCGTTTTTCTTAAGGTACCACAGTAGACGTACGTTTTCATATTCCTTGTAACTGACTAGAAAAAATCTTATTTTTAAATTTAAAACTATATGTATTTACTGAGAAAGAATGGAAATAAGAAAAAAAAATTAATGAAAAGTAATCTTTAATCAGTCATAATATTTGTGTGTGTGTGTGTTTTTTTTTTTTTTTTTTTTTTTTTTTGTTTTATATGGGCATCGGCTGCTGTGGTCAGTAGCCCTCGTCACATTTTCCAATTAATCAATAATCACCGGACGGCCCGGC
>JAAAKQ030471715.1:0-23505 GCA_010016005.3 Zanna intricata | reverse complement strand
TGAAACGACTGGCAGTGGATAGGGAATCTTGGAGAGCTGCATCAAACCAGTCAAATGACTGAAGACAAAAAAAAAAAAATCTTATATACAAGAGGAAGTGTTTGATTATTTGCAACATTGTACGTGAACCAACCGACCCCAATTGCTTTCTAATTTTCAGGATACATTTGTTTTACACAATACAATATTTTAAGGCGTAGACTGAGGCCTTAGCCCTTTTGGAGGTGAAGTGTTGAATTAAAAATATTCATTAAAAAAATTAATCCTTTTACTCCATTACAGTTTTGTCGCCATAGTAACAGAAGTATAATAAAATAAAATGACAAATTCATTTTTCTTTAATTTATATCTATAGAATATTTAATATTCACAATACTATAGTTACTACTATTAGTCTTTTGAAATTTAGTTTTATTTAAGTCCCTGTAAAGTCTGTATACTTCCTTCTTCATCGCTTCCTCTACTCTTTTCTTTTTTTTTTTTACATAACGTCCCGTTTCATTATTCATTTTTCTCCTTCTTCCTTCCATGTAATTTTTTAAAACTTTTTCATTCCCCCTAAAAAGAGATCGAATCTAGGACAATCAAATGCCACTAAGCGTAGCCGGATTTAAGGTGAACAAAAAACCAAAAAAGAAAGAGATCAACGCCAGGAAGTTGAATAAGCATACAAAACGAAGGTTTCTTACGACCATGAGCTGAACGGCATCGGGGAGCAGGGAGCGAAGCCACCTGGGGCTAGTGTCATAATATATTTTTTATCATTTTAAATTGAAATATAAAAAAATTAATTAAAATTTTTAGATGTGTAATGTTTTAAGTGCTATAAAAAACCTATCAGACAATTTTTTCAATTAAAGAATCTATTAAAATTGTCTTATGTAATTAGATATCCTTTGGAAAATTTATGATCACTTTGAATTTTATTTTAAAAAGGACTTTATTTTTCCCCATTATTAGAAAAAAAAAATCACTTTTAAGATTGTTTGAAGTATTTTATTTTAAATATATATGAATTTTATATTGAAATTTTATTATTTACAGAAAATAAATAGATAATTGAATAGGACATCTTTAAAAAAAATAATATATATTCACTAGAAAACATTCAAACAACCAGATGTTTTTAAGTACCATTTAAATAGGCATGAAAGAGTTTTATTATAAATAAAAAGTGTTTTTGTTTTAAAATGAATATTAAAAAAAAAAAATAATAATAAATCTGATAGTAAATATAACACTCGGGTAGTAATATGTAGTCCATTTATATACTAGTAACTTTTTTTTTAAGATACGATAAGAGACATAAGAGTAGACCTAAGTGAGACATTGAGTAGTTTACGTAAATTTATTCAAATCTATTACTCGTATCCATGAATGCGAGACATTCACTTTTGTCAAGGTGCTATAACCTCCATGGTAAGATTATAAATGCATGAGTATATTGAAAAAGGAACTTTATGTGCTTACCTTCCTAGAATATTTTTTATACTTTTTAATAACTTTTTAGTCTTTTGTATTATACACTACTTGTAATAATAATGATCTATTAAAATAAGATACATCAAGGTATATATTTTTTTTATATGAATTCAAATATTTCACAATTCTCTCTTTTACTGTTCAGCTTCCAGAACCATCATAAAGTATTACTTCAGAGGATAAATGAGGATAATATGTATTAGTTTAATATGATAATATGTATGGATGTAATTGAATTGCAGTCTTGTACAGTCTCAGATCGACCATTTCTTTCGAAGTCGAGAGTTCTAAGGTTCAATTTCTAGTAAAGGTAGTTAGTTAATTTATACGGATTTGAATACTAGATACCGATTTTATTTTGTGATTGGGTTTTAATTAACTACACAACTCAGGAATGAACGATTTGAGACTGTACAAGACTATATATCAATTATATTCATACATAACATCCTCACGCATCTTGTGATGCAATACCTTGCGATGGTTCCGGAGGCTAAACAGTAAAAGAGAGAGGTCGACCATTCCTGAGATGTAAAGTTAATTGAAACCCAACCACCAAAGAACACAGGTGTACACGATCATCTTAGTATTCAATTCCGTATAAAAGTAATTGCCTTTACAAGGATTTGAAGCTTAGAATTCTCAATTTCGAAATCAGCTGATGTACGATGATGAGTACACCATCAGACCCCAGCCCGGTGGGTAAATATTTCACAATTAAATGTTAAATTTTTTTTTTTTTTTTTTTTTTCAATAAAGGTATGGAATTATAATATAACCATCTTTTTATAAATGTATGTTCAATATTCTCACATTTTCCAAATGGACTTCGATGATTCCTTTTCTATTTCGTTCAAGAAAACAAGAAAATATCCATTCTTCCGGTGATTCCACCGGAATTTAATTACTACATAACCTTCCGGCCTGCGTGCCGCGAGTGGTAGCGTCTCGGTCTTTCATCCGGAGGTCCCGGGTTCGAATCCCGGTCAGGCTTTGCATTTTCACACACGCTACAAATCATTCATCTTATCTTCTGCAGCAATACCTAATGGCGGTCCCGGAGATTTGTAACCAAATTCAATAATTTCAACCGTATCTACAGATTTTATCAGGCAATTTGAATAAATGAGGTATGAATATGTTCACAATAAAAAATTTAATATTTAATTTAATAAAACATAATTAGAAAAAAGTAATATTTATGGAGTTATCAATGAAAAAAATTTTATTGGGCGCCATTTTGAAACTGAAAGACACTTATTTTATAAATTCTGTTGGATACATATACACCAACCTTCATTAAAATCTCACAATTTGTTTTTAAGAAATACATTTTTATTGAAAAAAAAAAATGATGGACAGTAGGAAAATTAAGCGAGATAGAGCATTTATCCGCATGAATTACTTTATTTTGATGCCCTAAATTAATTCCTTAAGTCTAGCCAACTACTGGGACACAGTACTATAGACTGAAAAACCTAAAATAAAAATAATACATATTTCCTTTCTAAGTCGTTTCTATGCATGTCTTTTAATAATCAGGTAGCACATTTCTTGTTTGTACATTTTTTTAAACTGCTTCATCTATAAAAGCATTTTTTTTTTTGTTTTAATACCTATATTTATAATTAGAAAATGAAACTAAAGAAAATGTAAAATTAAGTTTTGTAATTAAATATAGAAACACTTATCTTATTTGTAAATCACTGTTATTTAATTTTATCATTATTAATCGCAGTATTTTTATTTTACAGATATATTGTTATTTACATTTTTTTTAAAGTTTTTGGCTATATTCATTATTATTTTTACTTGACTCCAAAAGTTTGTTAATATATTTAACAATAATTTTTTTTAATGATTTTTTTTTTCTTCGTTTGTGTCTCTTTCAAATTAAAATGTCTGTATTGATTTTCAATACAGACATTTCAAAATAGGCAAAAAAAAAGTTCATCTGTTCAACAAAACAAGAGATACAGAAATTTATAACAATGAAAAAAATTGGTGAACAATAAACTGTTTTGAAAATAACAGAACTAAATTAGTAAGGTTGAGTATCGAATACAAGTGCTTGAAAAGTAAATTTCTGTTGTTGGAGCACATAAGAATATTATGTACCTCATTTTCCTAAAAAAAAAAGAACATGTCAGTGAATGGGAAAAATTAAAAATTTGGCTATTGATTTGACGTTAGGGTGAGGGCACTGAACTTACTGATATATTTTCGTCAATCAATGCTATTTAGTAAACATGGAACAGTGGTCGGATACATATTGTACTTTCTATGTTAATTCGTATTTAAAAATGGTGATTCCGCGACAACTGTACGATTGTTATTTTGCAATCTGTTAAATATTCCGCGTCATGGGCGACTACCATCTGTTGATGCAATTAATTTAAAAAAATGTTCATACAATTAATTTCCTGTAGAAGAAATCCTAGCGTATAACAGATTCCACTTAAGATTCACTACTTCCAATATTGAACTCTTCCTAATAATCCAATGTTGATTTGTTTAAACATCACTTTAATCCGATAACTAACCAATCAGAATATCCTACGAGTATTTTCTTAACAAATCAAAAGTGTGAATACTGACCGATTGTAGACTGACCGATCAAAAACACCATATTTTACACCAATAAAAAGTTTTTATTGGTGTAAAGCTTTTTGATTGACCAATTATAATGCAGTAAATTCGAACCAGTCATAACCCCTATATTATCTGATAATACATCAGGGAAATACCCCTGTATTTCCCTGACAATCTTGTGGACTATATGCTAAGTTCTGAGAGTCATTGACGGACAATTGATAAACTGGCCAGAGATATACTGACGGCTAAGGACGAAGAGTGAAGCAGGAGGGGCTTCTGAGCCTTCTAAACGTTGTCTCTAAATTGCGACGAGTCCTGACGTCCGGGGTGGATAGCCCCAGTAGTGAGGGTCGTCACGCCTAGGTGTGGCGATTCCAATGATCGGCTGGGGACTCCGTAATAGACCTCGCGAACTCATGGGACAAATAAATGCGGAAAAAGAAAAGAGGGAGTGAAGACTGTGACCCGGCTGTGGTGGAGAGCTCCAGATATTCTTTTCTGGGTTCGGGTTCTCTGACTGACGTTTGAGGCTAAGGCAGAACAAAAAATGAAGATCCGAGACCGGGGGTGGGCTGATCTGGCCTACCAGAGACACATACGGCTGGTGAGTGGGGAGGCTTGCCTTTCAGGCAAGGACACGCCCCTGGGCTGAGCTATACTTTATTGGAGGTCCGGCTCAGGGGTGTAGGAAAAAAAACCCCTGTATTATAATTAATCGTAAGGTGCAAATAAATCTCATCAATCGCATTAACATATTTTGACTTATCGTAATAGGTTATACCCCTGGGCGCTTATACACTATATCCTACTCAATCCGAAAATCTTATATTTTATCAATCACAAAGGCTGAAAGATAACCAATTCACATAAATACGTATTGACCAAACATCATAGAAGGAAATATCATTAACATTATAACATTCAATAATATTTGTATGCAAAGAGATAACCAATCCAAATCCACTTACGATTTAATATCTGTGCATTAATATAAAAACGCTTTACATACAAATATATTTACATTTCAATTTAACATAGGAAACGATTTGATGTAAATAAATTTGAGGGATACAAACAAGATACATAACTTTTTAAAGGTGATAAAATAACGAGATGGCAATTTAATTTTTATATACAATGAAAAAAAAAATCAGCAATATTCTTGAAACGCGGTATTATATGAAATATATCTTCTCGAGCTTGGGGATTAGATCTTACAACACAATTTTCCTTTTCCCTTTTTGATTTTATGAGTCTTTTCTTCCTTCTCTGTTTAGCCTCTGGAGTTACAGTAAGGTATTAACTTCAGAGGATAAATGAAGATGATATATATATGAATGTAAATAAAGTGTAGTCTTGTATAGTCTCAGGCCGTCGATTCTTGAGATGTGTGGTTTTACGAATTGCTTTATTCAAAATTGCTTACCGTATTTAATTTGTGTCGTTCACTAGAAAGAGATGGTACTAGATAAACTAGTTCAATGACAGAAGAACATAAAAATTAAATTTTTTAGAGAATGAAATGACACATTATTTTATTTTAACTGGAGCCACACTTCTATTTATTTTATTGGGGAATCTAAATTCCATCTTTATCTTTACAACTTTTTTGATCAAAACCCACGCGTTGTCAAATTGGTTGGTATATTTTGATAGCCATAATTTGAAATAAAAGGTGTAACTTGCACCATTAAATGAAATTTACTAGTATACATTTGTCTATTTAAATTTTGCAAACAGCTAACTTTTCAAAGTATATTATTAAATTTTTAGAAGGATATTTGAACGGGTAATCGTAAAAATGAATAGTGAAAAGGTAATAGTTTAAGGAACTAACTAATATGCATACAGGATATTAATATCACGTAAAGAATATCACAGGATATCAGAGCATTTTAGAGATTTCACTTATGGTTCATTGCTTCCAATATTGAACTCTTGCTAATAATCCAATATTGATTTGTTCAAACATGAGTTTTCTTCGATAACTAATTAATCAGAATAACGTATTTTCCAATCTTTAACTGATAAAATTACCTCGAATTGGCAAAACACCTCGATCAATGGCTTAAAATCTTCCTTGGGATAAAAAGAATGTGTCCTACAAATTTGAAAGCAATTGGTTGTTTGGTTAACGCGTGATACGAGAATAAACAAAATTTCGGCTTTATATATAAAAAGATATTTCGACCATTTTAAGCCGGTTCCAAATTAAAAAAAAAAAAACACCCTATTACTAACTAACCTTAAAATTGCATCGAGTAAGGGAAGTCGTAATTAAAGAAAAATTGAATAATATTATTTTTAAAGATAATTTCATTTCAGATCTATTTGCTTTGATTTCATTTAAAACATTGATTATATTTGTTTGTAGTAATACCCCCCAGATTTTGATGATCGATCATCAAAGTTCAGGCTATTGAAATCTACTTAGATTATTTTGTGTTCTGCAGAATTCTTCAAACAAATCTGTACAATTAATGTTACATAAACAAATATAATCGTAAGCTAAAGAGATATTGACCTACCCAGCAACCTTTTTTATCTATTATATCTATTTTCATAGACTTCGTTACTGGAAATAACAAGGAACTTCTTACTGAAATGACTAATTCCACTGGGACAGGAGATAAGCACTTGTAAAAGGTTGGGCATGTGCTACAATAGTGCGTGTTAAATAATACAAAAGCATCACTTTCCGGTACCATTTTACTGTATACCTCTTTTTACTAACCATAGATGTGAACCCATGCGTTGCAAGATATTTATGAAGGATATGACAACAATATGACAGTAGTTAAAGGTTACTTAATAGGATCTTTTTAGTTTGTAGACAGAACCTTTAACATTTTTTTCATAAAATGTTTGTTGTGAAGGAACAAAATATCACATTTGTATTCCATTTCTACACAACGCCGTATTTATTAAAATCTTTTTTCCTTCAGTTTATTCACTCACAAAAAAAAAGAATATTAAAAAGACAGCATTTCGGTAACTATCAAACAATTTAAATGTCATATACAGAGTGATTAACAGGAATGTAACAAATTGTCAAGAAATGTTCTACTGATGAAAATAAGTAAGAAAATTTAAATAAACATAGGTATGGGATAGCTTCGTTAGGAAGTGTTTGTTGGCGAACTAACCAAGCTAGACTCGAGATGAAGAGGTAAATTTTTAGTGATTTTATATGAAATCTGACATGAAAAACTGGAAAATTAGGTGCTAGAACTGTATTTTTCGTGAATTTTGAGAGAAATGTTAGTTTTCACTACGAGAAGTAACTTATTAAATATATTCAATGGAACTGTTATTTTTAATACAAGATAAATACATCTGTTCAGTTTCAGAATAAATTATTATCTTTATGATATTTTCGATACAGAAATGTTTTGTATAAATCAAATATTTTTGACAATATGTTCACAAAAATCAATTAATACAAATTTCCTGTTCTAAATTTAAACAAAATTTATTTTCAAAAAAAAATTTTTGTTTCAAAAAAAGAATCTATATTTACACATGCAAATAATTTTAAACGAAAAAGAAGGAATTATCCCAAAAAATAAATTTTTTGTAACGAACTTTTTTTGTTATAATCAAATACAATTATAACTAATATTTCTGTTAAAAGGTCATCAAAAATAATTCTTTTTTTTTTTTTAATTTTTTGGAAATAAGCGTGGTAAAGGATACTTTTCATGGAAGTTGGGAGGGGGATTTCCATTCAGGAAAGATGCATTTCGGTGAAATAATTTTTTATGGATGAAGGTTTTTTGTTACCTTTTTGTGATGGGACGTATAGGTTTTGTTGGAGGAAAACCTTTTCCTCCAACAAAACTTTATTCAATTCGTAAAATTTATTTTATGGGACGTATAGGTTTTGTTGGAGGAAAAGGTTTTGGGCCTTTATTCAACTCGTAAAATGTATTTTATTTAGTAGTAAATTGTTGAGAAGTAACTCTCTTAAGAAAAATATACACCTCTATATGATTACCCTTTTCAGAAAAATTCCATTCATTAAATTTTCACGGTGTAAGTATTAGTTTTTAATTGGAAAATAGTTTTTCCTTATATTCCCTCATTCAAACAATGCAATTGCTACATCAAAACAAACCAGATTTCCTTCTTCCTATAAAGTTTTGTTTAAAGCTTTTATATGATTATAACTTATTTAAGGAAACTGTTTTGCTAAACATAAAATAATGTATTTTTGACCCCAATCTTTTGATTTTTATTCCAAATTTCTCGAAAACTAAATATATAAATAGAAAAACTGATGTAATAAATGTATGATGATTATAAAAAATTATGTATATATACAAATTAATCAATTAATTAATACATCTTCAATTTTTTTTAATTTTTAGCAGAAAATACGTATTATATATTTAAAGATATATTAAAAAGTATCAGGTTTTGATGTTAGCGCCAAAACTCTTACCATTTACATTTTTTTTTAAATTTATTTTTTTAAAAGTTTTTTTATGATATCATCACATATTTGAAGCTTGTAAATGGGATATGGAAATGGAATTTTGTAGCGTATGAAAAATGCCATGCCTGACCGAGTTTCGAACTCGGGACCTCCGGATAAAAGGCTGAGGTGCTACCAATCCCCCACGGAGATCGGCAAATTTAATTAGGGCGTATTATATAATTTAATTATACAATTTAACTTTTATTTCATTCATCATAACAATTTTGAAAATGCAGACTTAAAGATATTAGGTGGAATTTTATGAAACTATGCGTAAAAGGTCGATCATCCATTCTGACTGTTTTTCGGAAGATAATATTTCTAAAAAGTTTTTTGTAACAAATCACTTCTTTAGAAGCTGATTTTCGATGGTTCTGAGGTTCAAATCCTAGTAAAAGTTGGTTACTTTTATACGGATGTTAATACATGACAGTAGATATCAGTATATTTTGGTGGTTGTGGTCTAGTTTACTACAAATCTTAAAAATGGTAAGCCTGAAGGGTAGTGAAGAGTACATTTCATTTATATTTCATACTAATCATCTTCATTATCATGGGAGGAGGGAGGTTGCTTATTGTTCATTAGTTGAACAGATCTCAACATACCCATTAGCCAAGATTAAATTAAAACAAATTAAGATTAAAAAGTCATAATATTATATAATTAAATGACAAATTGTAATAAAAGTAAATGATCTCCTTATATATATATATATATATATATATATATGTAATATTAAAGATTACAAATGAATATATTATATTTTCTTTTATTAATAATTCTCTAATTATATTTTTTTCTGAAGTTCTTATGAAGATGATTCTCAACGTAGTCATAGCCACAAATATAAAAAAAGTATATGATATATATTTCTGTAATTATTGTTTTAATTAAACGGATAAACTTTAAAATATACTAAGTAAATGCTATGAAAAAAAAAAACATGTGAATAAATAAAAGCTCTATTGTGTAGATTTTAAACAGCAGTTCAATTTAAATAATGTTGAACGTAATATCTACGTACTTTGCATATAAAGGTTGCGTAAATTGAGGATAATGGATTGAAAGGATATTGATGTCAAAGCAACAACAATTTTTTTTAACATTAACCGACTGATTTTTTTATAGAAATCATTCACAAGCGTACTTAAAGAAAAAGTAATGATTATGCATTGAATACTTATTTTTTTTTTATTTTTGAAACAGTACAAATAAATGTGTATTCAAGTAGCGAATAGTAGCGGATTTGTGTAATATAAGAGTAGATGTTAAGATCTTGAAAGCCTGATACGACATTTACGTTAAAATTATTATTTCCTCTTTTAAATAAACTGCCACAAATGAATGAGATGCCAATCTCTTTATATTCACTGTAATAATTTTTCTCTAGCGATCTAATTGTCAAGTCATTAATAAAATTTTATAGGTGATTTATTATTAGGTAAAAAAAAATGTTTAAATTAATACTACCCCCCTCTTTTCCTCGGCGGAATACCAGCGTCTCTGACTTTCATATAAAACGTTCAGGATTCGAATCCCTGTCGGACTTGATACTATTCTTCATACGGTATGAAATTCATCTATTCTTTCCACTTTAAAAAAATAAAGGCAGCTATTATCGGGTAATTTAAGTAGTTTTAGCTGTTAATAATTATTGTGAATAAATACGTATAGGTAAAATAATAACATTATTTTTAAAATTAAATGATTGAAAAAAAAAAAAACACCTATTAAAAATAATCCGGTAAATTATTTTTATCTTTTGTTTACTTATTCTAGGAATAATCGCATTTTCTTGATGTCAGATGAATTTTATAGCGTATGAAAAATGTCAAGCCTGATCGGAACCGGGGTTCGAATCTATAAACTTCCGGATGAAAAATATGACAGACCCAACTACTAAGAGATCTAAGTATGAAGACTACAGGTTAAGTTTTAAATAACTTTTTATTTTTATAAACTCCACATTATCTGAGCTGTAGAATTTTTTTTTACTACAATTCTTTATATTCTTATATTATTCTTCGAAAAGTAAAATGTAATTTAAATAAAATTTAAATCATTAGATATAATTCACCAAAATTAAAAGAAAATTATTTTCGTGTAATTCAAATTACTTAAAAATTTTTAATAAAATTATATCTATATTTATTATTTTAGATTACGAATTATGGCGAGTAACGATTCCGGCAACTCGAGCTCATTCAAACTACACATTTACTTACTACATGTGCTCTTAAATATGTTTGTACAAACATATCGCATCAAACAACATATAATAATATAATTTCCCTCGGACGAAAATATTATGACAATTACAAAGAATACTAAAACGTTATTAAATAAAATTACAAACAGCAAAATTTTAAGAACAGTTTACATAATATGTTCTTAGGATCACTAATGTTCATATTGGAACATATAAATATTATGTTAATTAAAAATTTAATTAAGTGGAATTTATTTTCTATTTATGTTATTAGAGGTTTCCAATAAAGCCATCCTTTTTACTTTCTTGTACTTCATATAAGGAAGTATTGTAATCGCGAAATATTTCGTTTTAAGATTTCAATGGAAATATCCATTTTGGCTAGCTTCGGTGTGACGTCTGTAAGTATATACGTATATATCTTCCATAACTAAAAATCTATTAGCCGTAGAATATTGAAATTTTAGATTTAGAACTGTGACTATAACTCCCATAACTAAAAATCTATTAGCCGTAGAATATTGAAATTTTAGATTTAGAACTGTGACTATAACTCCCATAACTAAAAATCTATTAGCCGTAGAATATTGAAATTTTGGATTTAGAACTAATCGGACACCTCCTCTTTTAATTGCAATCGACTGGACTAAAAGTGTCCAAAAAAATCCCAAAATCCAAAACTTTTAGATTCTTGGCTTTTTCTTAACTGCAATAATAAGCCCTCATTGAGATATTTTCAACAATTTTTATCATAAGTATTACTTATTTTCATTGGTTCTAGAGTTATAGCCCAATAAAATTTTAATTAAATATTTGGATCTTACAAGGGGAACGCAAATGCGAGAATCCGACTTCATTTCCTTTTTTTTTTTTTTTTTAATTTAAATATTTTGATTAATAAATATTAACCTCTGATTGTAAATATTTTTTTACAATAAATAATAATTCAATAACAAAAAAGTAATTTAATTAGTCGTACAAGGAAGTAGTGTGGTGTCCACATCAGATTTTTTTGGTGTATTATTTCCATTTACAATTTTTATAAATTAAAGACAAACTTTTATGAAAAGTAACAATTTCTGATATTTTTATTGACAGTAAAAATTAGAAAAAGTCAAGAAAACTCAGAAATTTAATTTTAAATTCGTTAATGTTATATTACTACAATTAGTTAATTTAAAAACTCGCACAATTTTTTATGATACAGTGCAGGTAGAAACGCTTTTTTTGTGTGGGGTAGTAAATCTATTTTTATTTTGAAAAAATTTTTACCACATTATCAATTTAATGGTTTATCAGTTTTATCAATAACAAGAAGTTTTAATTTGTTACTAACAGAAATATTTGTAAAAAAAAAAAAAAAAAACAGTGATCCGATCCACTGATTTTTTTTAACCAGATAACGCATTGTGTTAGTAACAGAGATCCATCGACGTAGCGCGATAAAACAAATAAATATACCTTTCTCCCTACAGCGTTTAAATATCGGCTAAACGACTTAAATTACAAATGAAACTGTGTTATTCTAAGAGTAAAATAAAGAAAGAAACGCGCTAGTCAGCTTTATAAGAGGTATTTTGGACCGTAAAACCGGGAAATTTTACATGAATTATACCAATAAATTTCTGTTTTTACAAAACTGCCTCGAATAGTTGGTGGTCCTATCAACCGGAATTCACTGTATATGCTTTCTCACCATTTATTAAAAAAATTTAAAATAGTATTTACACACATATAAACACAAAAACTTAATCTATAGTGACAATAAGTTCAATCTATCATATGTGATTTGTTGTTCAAACAATTTACCGGACAGATAAGATCAAGAAAAAAACCGTCGGGATATATCAAAGATGAGGGTGTGGTATTTTTTCACTTTCCCATATTGGAAGATAGATGACTTAAGGGTAGCTAGGTCACAGTTGCACCCTTATAGTGTATAAACTATTGCCTTTTCTCTTTGTATAACTTTTTCCGAAAAAGAAATATATATATACATGGTAGTATTTTACATCGTTTCCTGTATATTGCCATATAACCATAATTTAAAAAAATTATAAAAATGTCACACTATTTTAACAAAACAAGTGATTTATTACTTTTTGATTAAAAAAATAAGAATTAATAGTAAAGAAATGACTTTACAGTACGCTGATTTATTACTTCTTCTACACTTTGTGAGACTATTTAGCTGATTTGTTACAAAACTATTTTGGTCGTTTTACCTTTGCCAGTAAGCTTGAATCTTAATAGTTCTTATTTCAAAAAAAACGGTAAAAAATCGTGGTTGATATAATTTTATTTTCGTATTACTTTCCGGTTAAAACACTTTTCATTTCATTAATTAAAATTGTTTCCTCAAAAAACTTGAATATTAAATAAAATGATCATTTTCTTTAAATGTATTTTCTTGTGAAATGCTCCACCCACCCCCCCCCCAAAAAAAAACTCTAACAATGTATCCCATTAACAACCTAATAAATAATCATCTTACATCATACTCCCAAAATATAGATCATAATTTTCCAATTATCGACCAGTTTCAAATAATTGATACTTCTGTCAGGAGTAATTATTTATTAAAAAAGATTAAGTTCAGCTCGATAGTTGAATAAAGAAATAAAATTTAAAAAATTATTATATTCTAGATTAGATGACGTGATATGTTTTAATAGAAATAAGGTTACGTATCACTAAAATAAGTAAAATGTAAGGAGATAACTTTTATAAGAAATTAATAGAACAGCGTCTTGACTTGGGAATTGAATAGTAATCTCCTCTTACAGATACGATTTTATTACGTTATGGTTGTTGCAGAATTTTTATTTATATACCATTTAATTTACTATCACTCGTCAAAATTTAGTAAGCTAAATTACGTAGATGCTCACTTGTATCTCGGAAGTGTGTGAAGTAGAGTTAATTAACTAATTACTAGATATTACTGTTATGTTCTTTGGTGGTTAGGTTTCAATTAACCACATATCTCAGGAATGGTCAACCTGACACTATACAAGACTACAATTCATTCACATTCATACATATCATCCTCATTCATCCTCTGAAAATAAACATTACGGTAGTTTCCGAGGCTAAACAGAAAGAGAGAGAGGTATTACTATTAAAAGTAATGGGAAGAAGATAATTTACTGGAATAGATGGACTGTACTGGAACAAAACTCATAAATAACAACAATCCATTGCTGGTCCAATCCCACTTTGCTGGACAACTGAGCTTTCTAAACTTTGTCGAGTATCCTTTGACAAGAACTTAAAAAAAGTTTTTTTTTCAAATATCATTTTTACTTCCTTGTACGAAGTAAAGGATATATTGTGATCGCGAAAAGTTTCGTTCTTCAAATTTCAACAAAAATATCCGTTTAGACCATTCTTGAATCCATTTTGACTAGTTTCGGCGTGACGTTTGTCACTCAACATCTCGTATAACTGAAAAACGAATAGCCGTGCGATGTTGAAATTTTGAATTTAGGACTGTTGTAACATCTAGTTGTCTGATTGCAACCGACCGAACCAAAAGTCCAAAAAATTTTGATTTTGGAATTTTTCCTAACTACAATAAGCCCTCATTGAGAGCTTTTCAACGGTATATCATAAGTGATACTTACTCTCATTGGTTCCAGAGTTATAGCCAAATAAAATTTTAATTAATGAAATATTTGGTTCTTACAAGGGATGGCACATCGGTTCGAATGAGACTTCATCTCCTTTTTTTATTTTTTTAACTATAAACAATAAATAATAATTCAATAATAACAATAAAAAAAGTAAAAAAAATCAGATGTTATTAGCGAAATAAAATTTTATGGATCTTTAAAAATGTGTATATGTAATTTAATAGGCATTATTATATATGTGGGTATGTAATAGATCTGGTGAAATATCTGATTATTTAATATTGATAGAAAATTATCATTTAGAATCGTATTATTTTTGGATCTTCGTACAAGGAAGTCATGTGATAACCACATCAGATTTTTTTTTTAAGTCCTAATAATGGCTAATTTGTATTATTATCGTTGTCGATTTTTTCAGTCGAAGTCACTTATTCGAGTTGATGAATGTTTCGGCAGGTGACCTGCAAAAATTCATGAAATTAAATTTTTAAACGCGAAATACTCATTTTAACATTTATTCAGCCGTATTAGAAAAATTACACATATGTTTATATTTAACAATCTATGTAATGTAAGTACACATTACCAACATTAATTCAAGATAATAAAATCTAATCTTTTTTAGAAAGATCATTGGCAAGGTTATTAGAACAAGGCTGATGAAAGTTGTATGAATAAATTTAAAGTACTAATTTCATTAAATTCTTTATACTTGCTTGTAAACTGGAGTTGAATGACCATTAATTTCTCCCAGTAGGACAAGCTGGTTAATATAAACATTGAAATATTTTAATATAATTAAATTAATTTTGTTTAAAACTAGCAACCTCGTCACGGTAACTGTATGGTTTCTTACGTTAATCATCTCGGTCAGTTTTTTTTTTTTTTTTCATTATTTTAGTGAAGTAACCGTAGGCAGATGCAGCCAATAGCGTTGCACATTTAATAACAAGGCAATGGCTGTATTGGTTCAGCCGTACACTGTCGCACCAATTAAAAAGAAAAAAAAAATTTTTTTAATGTTTTTAGATATGTATTTGAAGAGTATTTGTAAGCCTAAATCTACTGAATATCTTGTTTAGTGTACTCGGAAATGGGGAAGTTTTGCAATATTGTTCATAATTTTGATTAACTTTCTTCACCCCTTTCAAGGTCGAATTTAAAAAAAAATCTAGAAATCGGTTTTCAGATATTCTCATGAAGCATGCAATACCAAAAATCAAGATGATATTTTTATTATTTTACCGAGAAATTAAAGAAATAGTAAATTTTATTGTTTAACTCGGAGTTTGAAGAATTTTTTCTTAGTGTATACTCGTATTTACATTGTAAGAACATGTATACAAATTTTCATCTACATGTATACAATTTATCTACTACTGTAGATAAATTGTACTGTACTGTACATGTACAGTATGTTGATTATGAAACTTTCCGACATTTTTTATAAACATACTAGCATCCCCTGTCGCGGCTTAATCCACGTTATATTGTTACTTGCGTATTCCATCGCCGTCAGGGGATATTTAGTAGTTCAGGGCTCGTTTCGCTCGCCTTTCCTGATTTAGGAGAATCCAGGGGGTTCTGCCCCCCCCCCGGGATTCTTCTGCGTTCATTATACACATGCTACTGAGAATATACTGTAATTTCTTCAGAGCAACAGTTTGATCAATAAGGATTCGAAACTTTAAATGATCTGAAGAATGCGGATTTCAAAATAGTCTGCCTGTCGTAAATTATTTATAACTGATTATCTGTCCTTCGTAAGGGTAAATGTATTTTTCCCGCTTATTAGCGTAACCTGTCAAATACCAACGGAAGGTAATCGTCGTACTTTGTTACTCCTTTTTTTTAATTTTATGTTTTTTAGACAAATAACCGGAGTCAGTTGCAGCCAATCACACTGCCTTTAGAGTAGCAGAGGCAATGGCTACACGCCACGCTATACACAGTCGCATCCCTTAAAAAATCGATATAAAAAAAAACCAGAAAAAATGGTTTTTAGATGTTTATCTGAAGAGTATTTTCAAGCTCCAGTCTAGTGAATATCTCATTTAGTATAGTCAGAAACGGGGGCAAAATTTGCAATTATTGTTCAAATTTTTTTTTCTTTCTTCACCCTTTTCAAGGTATAATTTCGAAAAATCTAGAAAGTAGTTTTTAGATATTTACATAAAAATCATACACACTAAAAATTGAGATGATATCTTCATTTGTTAGAGAAATAAAAAAAAAAAAATGAAATTTCATAGTTACTCCACTTTAACCCTTTAAACTAAGAATTTCAAAAAAATCGTTTCTTAGAGTGCATTTACCGTAAAGAGAATATAGATTCAATTTATCTTCAGTACTATTTGCTGGGCGGCTGATGAATCAATCATTCAGAACAAGTTACTTTATAAGTACAGATAGATTAAGTAAAATGATTTTAAATACAATTTTATCTAATTAAACGATTGATTCAATTTGATTTATGGATGAGGAAAACACGCAGGAATTAGAAGAGATGAAATTCATGCCTATTAATAGACTGTGATAATCAAATCATGTATTGACTCAATTACTCTTTCGATTCTTAGATTGTAAATCGTGTACTGTCAAATACTCTCTCAAAGCGATCTCCGCCTGGATGCGGCTGCCGATTCATGATGTATTTCTACATACTTGAAACACTTCCGTGAGTTTTCTTATTTTTTTTTTTAATGCAGTCTTTTTTTATAGACATGTTTACAGAATTTATTAAATGTATAATTTTGTTGAAGATTGTAATCTTTTTTCGTTTGTCAATATGCTAGGTTTAGTTATTTATTACAGAATTATTTATGTATTTATTACTAGAAAATGCAACAATAACTATTTCTTTTTGCTTACATAAAGAATAGATTTTTTCTTCTTATGATACTTTTTTTGATCTACGTAAACTACACTGCATATATTATAACTATAATAAAATATTTTTATTAATTAACATGAATTTGCGTTAAAAATTGTTTTTTTTTTGAATTTGAAAGCTCTGTACAGTATATGTAAATACGTCTTTCTTACGATACAATAATAACAATCTAAAATATGATAAATAATTATAATAATATTGTTTTAATTGGCTTTTCGTTTACACGGAGATCAATTTAGAAACTAAAAATCAACGTCAAAAAGATTTAATATTTTACATTCTTCTATGTAAATATAAAAAGCATCCCCATCGCGTCTTCGTCCACGATATATGGTTACTTGTGTTTCCCATCGTGATCAGGAGATATTTAGCTGGTCAGGACTCGCTTCATTCGCCCTTCTCGTCTAGCCAGGGGGCTTTGGCCCCTGGACCACTCTGTATTCATTGAATTCATGCTTGAGAGAATAATAAAAATAATAATAAATAAAAATTAATCCTGTTCAACTTATAAAACCTATCACAGTATTGTAATTGCTTCACAGCTACAGTTTGGTCAGTATAGACCTTAACATTAAGGTCGTTAATTAGATTAACGAGTAATCTAAGAATATGAGTTTTAAAAGAGTCTATTTCCATCATAAAAATATTAGTTACAACTGGTTACTCGTACGAAGAACGGGGAAAAATGTATTTTACTCGGTTTTTAGAATCACTCGACAAACACCACTAGGAAGTGACCGTACTTAGTTTCTCATTTTTTATTTGCTTTCGGATTTTATTCGTCCATCATCAGGAATAATCGATGTCCGTCAAGACTGATGTCGTCATCAGTCCGCCAAGACATGTTCTTTTATATTTATACGTAATAAAATATATAATTAATAAGAAAATCGTTTTACATTAATATTAAATCGTTTTAAAATATTTAAAATCGTTTTAAATTAATAAGAAAAAGTTTTTACAAATTTGTAAAAACGATAAGTATATTGTAATTTCTTCATAGCAACAGTTTGTTTAGTACAGGACTCACTGATTGGCTTGCGATATACATAATAAGAATTACAGAATAAATTATCATTATAATGTTACGAAATCCCGCGCGCGCTCGGTTTCATGTGCGATTTCGTCTCACACACACGCGCGCGCTAATATTTTTTTTAAATTCAGAAAAAATTACACTGAAATAGATTAGTACATGTTTAAAAAAAAACAACGTAACGAAATTTTGTCCGATTAAATGTGCAAAGAGATCGTTTTTGTCCAGCCTGAATAATGTTCATTTTTTTCAATTTTATCTGAGTTTAAATAAAAATGATATTAAAAATTCAATTGGTATAGGTAATACGGTAACTGAAATGCCAAATCAAATTTAATGAAATTCAAAAAAAAGAACTATCATACAAAAATTCACAATTGCAATATTGTCAAGAATTAATTAATTCATCGGTTAACATCTTACAACCAAGCTCCATACGGAACTTTTTTAATAAACCTGGATTGAGATGCTTATTATATTTGAAAATATTTATGGCATATATACATGAGTAATTGTTATCTCGTGTTGGGTCGCCTATAACTGTCATGGTTGTTAACACGTAACGCATGCACAACGTGAAACTATTCCTAAACTGTCCATAGCCATGTATTAAGTACGTGAAAAATGAATTATTAAAAGGGAACGATAATGAATTTCGCAGTAAATTAAAATTAATAAAAAGCATACAATAGTTTAGTGATCTGTAATGATTCATAATAAATAAATAAATAAATTCATAATAAATTATAAATTAAATACCTGAATATTTATTTAATTTAGTTTTTATTTTAATAATAAAATTTCCGTGTGCGCTAACAACTGTTCTTAAAATCCTTTATCTATAAATCCTTCTTTTTTTTTCAATTATATATAATTATATCACACAAACTTAAAATAACGGTAATTATATTCGTCATAAATTTTTTACTAATATGATTGATTATTTTAAAGAATTCAAAAATTAAAAAAATTGAAAAAATGTTCGGGATGACACAACATTTGTTCACAAAGTGGAATTTCAATGAACGTAGGTAAAAAACTGAAATTCTTTTTCCAGGTTTTGTTTGTAAATCTATACGACCAATCTTCGCATATTATTCTAGTAATTATAAAAAATCTGATACGGACATTACATAACTTCCTTGTACGAAAATCCAAAAATAGTACGATTCAAAATTTATCATTTTCAATTAATATCAAATAATCAGATGTTTCACCAAATCTATTAGACATAAACATATGTAATGCCTATTAAAACAACATATACACATTTTTGAAAGTTTGTAAAATTTTATTTGACTAATAATGTCTAATTTTTTGTCTTTTTTATTATTATTGAATTATTATTTATTGTAAAACTTTTTTTTACAGTCACGGGTTAATAATTACTAATAAATCAATATATTTAAATTAAAAAAAAAAGTTAAAAAAAGAAAAAAAGGAGATGAAGCCTGATTCGAACCGATGTGCTTTCCCTTGTAAGAACCAAATATTTCATTAATTAAAATTTTATTTGGTTATAATTCTCAAACCAATGAAAATAAGTACCACTTATGATATATGGTTTGCTGAAAAGCTCTCAATAAGGAATTATAACTACAGTTAAGAAATGTCCAAAATCCAAAAATAATTGGATTTTGGGCTTTTTTGGGCACTTTTGGATCAGTCGGTTGCAATCAAAAAGATGCAGGAATTAGAAGTTACAACATTCCTAAATCACAAATTTCAACATCCTAAGCCTAATTGTTTTTGAGTTATACGTACGTACAGATGTCCGCCGAAACTAGTCAAAATGGATTACCGATGGTCAAAACGGATATTTCCGTTGAAATTTGCAAACTGAAATTTTTCGCGATCACAATACCTTCCTTTACTTCGTACAAGGAAGTAAAAATTACAAAGATCATAGATTATTTTGAGGTATTGAAAGGTTTTAAATTTGTATAAATAGCAATAAAAATAGAAAGAAAGAGTTAATTTATAAGCACTTTTTTTTTAATTATATAGATATTTTTACTTTAAATACGATTGTATAAGTTAAATTCGTTTTTTTTTTATTTAAAAAAAAAACTGTATTCTAATCAATTTTAAATTGTGTTATTTTTTCATATATAATTAAAAAATTCTAAATTTATGATAATAGTTAATTTCATACTTGTTAATAATAAATAAAAACAAATCATTCACGGTATATGAATTTTACAAATAATATATTAAAGTGTTAGGTTACGTACGTGCTAGCGATTATGTATACGTAAGTTATATATGAGTTTGTAAAAGCGTGTACAACAGGCCAACGATCTACACACGTGTTTGTAATATACACAACATTCCTATAAAGTATTCATTTAAAAAAAAAGATTTGTTTAGCACCGTTGTCTCTTGTTAATCACTGATAAGAAATGTTGTCCGCAAGTAAAAATAAATAATAGTGGGTGGGGGATACGGATGCTTATGTTAAAAAGTGTTAATGGTGTAACAATGTCGGGCATTCCGGGACTTAGGCTTGCGTTAAATGATTTAATTAGGAAATGAATAAAGATAGGCGAGGAGGATCTTTTTAGGACTGGGAGTCCCCGATGAAGTAAGGAATGTCAGCGGACCAGTTTTGTTCTCTTCTCTTTCCTCTCTCGCTCGCTTTTTCAATCTCTCTTTCTCGTTTCAACAGTCCTATTCGCTCAGTGGTAGAGGCCTTCTTTTAATTACTCCCGGTCGAGCGTTGCCCTTCGTTCAGATCTCGCTCTGCTTGGCCAGGCCCGACTAGGCCATGTTTTTCCACCATTGTCTTCTTTATGTCAAGTTGTTTTTACAAGTCGCCTTAAATCTATTAATCTCGACTACCCATAAAACAAGAACACACACGCACACACACACACAAAACGCATAAAACATAACATTATATTGTTATTATATATAGTATGAATAAACAAGTTAAATTGATATTTTATTAATCTATCCTTTATTAATAATTTAAAAATGGATTAAAGATTTACAAAAGAAAAGAAAGAGCAATTAATTGTGCTTATACAAATAGTAATAAAACTCCGTTCTGAAGAAGCAGAACAGATTTCTGAGAAAATTCTTAAACGAAGGTACAAGACAGAAATACCAATAAGTGATACAACCTTTAAATTAATTTTAATTAATATATTCTTCTGCTTGGTTGCAATTTAATGAAATACTTAGGCTAAATATAATAATGAAATATGAATAACCTAAGATATTATAAGAAATCTGGTTTGTTAATTTTAAAGTTATTGCTATCTATAATTGTAAATAGATATATATTACAAAATAAAATTTAATATTAATCTTCAGTAGCTGTTAGATTAGACCTCCATGACAATGGCTACAGAAACATATATTCTTGGTTCAAGAAACCATATATTCTTTTATAAGGATTATACCATCGACAAATATTATACAAAGACTAAATCAACTGTTACGAAATGAGCAAAAGAATTATGCATTGTAGGCGAAAAGATTTTATTACCTGAATCGAATTTAAAAAAAAAATATATAAAATCCATTTTAAAATTTATTATGCAACGAGAAAATATAAAAATCATAAACGATAAGTTCATAAGATTTAGATTAAAGAATACAAATGGAAAATAATGTTTAAGTATGTTATCGAAAGTAAGAGACCTCTCCAGGAGGATAAAACTGTAAGATTTATACTTTCAATCTGAGGATAGACAATTGGTGTCTCGAAGAGAGTGATTAAATCTTGTATTTAGTTGACAAATTTGATTACTGAGATCGCTGCTATTTTTCCGTAAGCGCACAATTTAACATTAAATATTTCTTATTAAAAACATTCAGAGAAAAAATTCAACAACTATCAGATGGTAAGAAAGAAAAAAAAACTGTATTATCCGCTGTAAAATCCGGTCCAAGACTTACAGAACTTACGAGCTTATCAGTTGTAAAAGTTATAATCTACAAATACAAAAAATCAGATTAAAAAAAATAATGAAAAAGGGAAAATAAGAATACCGTTTACAAAAGCAGAAATAGCACAGCACACCAGAAGAAGAAGAAGAAGAATCTTCAAAATCGCCTTCACCTTTAAGGTAGACAACTTCCTTCAGCTGCCCGTATTCGATTCTTTCAGCGAAAGTAATGCATTACACCCAACATCATTCACCGATGTTCGGTTTTGGGTCATAGACCCAAACTAAGGTTCGATTAAGCGTGTTCTTGCTAGGCTGAAACCGAAAGGCCTTCAGATGATGGCTAAAGAAGAATCGCGCCGGGAGAAGGACGCGAAAACTTGGCTACTATTCCAATAAATAAAGTTAAATTTTATAGTACTCAATATCTAAAAAAAGGATCGGAACGCAATCTCAAATTCCACCCAATTATAAGTTATAATCGTTAAAGAAATGTTCTAGCTGGTAAAATGGTTGTTTTAAATAATCCTATTATATTGATGTCAATACGTATATACGCCAAAAGAAATAGTTTGCCAAATATAAAGTCTTTAAATATAAATTAACAAAAATGTTTTTAAACTTCGTGAATTCTTGGATAAATTTTTGAAATACAATATGGAGTGATATTTAGAGAAGTAAAACTAATTTTCTTTAATATCGATAGAAACTTCATTCATAGAAATGCTGTGGAAAAATGGCTGGTTTTATTTTTTTACATTAAAAACTGTAAAATAATGGTATTATTATCATAATAAATAAAAACGTATTAAAATACTGTGCTTGTATTTATAAAGAAAAAAATGTTAAATTTAAATTTTTAATCTAATTATATTTTTTTAATATTACACTCTCTCTTTATTTGTTTAGCCTCCAGAACTACCGTTATGGTGTTACTTCAGAGGATGAATGAGGATGAAATTACGATATTCTATCATTATTTTTCCACTACATAAGAATAAATAACCAATACCAGGAAAGTATAACAACTTTTTTATCAGTTTTGTTTTTTGTTTATTTAATTCTAATTATTTTTTATTGTTCCAGTGTTGAGCAGTTATTTAACAGATACTGAAGACCACTTTTGATATTAACCTCGAAAGATATTAAATGCCTGCCAAATTGGTTAGGGTTATCTTAATATAATTTAAGTTTTCTTACGTTAACCCACCGGGTTGGTCTAGTGGTTAACGCGACATCGCAAATCAGCTGATTTCGAAGTCGAGAGTTCTAAGGTTC
>JAAAKQ030471659.1:0-44446 GCA_010016005.3 Zanna intricata | reverse complement strand
CTTAATTTGATGAGATTTCCACACTAAACTACGTATGAAAACACATATAACCTCACTTTAACAGGTCTGTGACTTCACTGATAATGATGAAAGAAGACAAAGAAAACTAACATACCTCCACCACTCTTCTGTAGTGTTGCCAACTGTCGAGTTGCAAATACAGAAATACTGTGAAATTTACCACTACCTTTATATTATAAGGGGTCGCAACATGAAAATGTGACGTGGTAACTCAACTGAGATTATTAATATGTTATTACGTAGCCCAATTCATAATAAAAGGGGTAGTTTTAACTGTGTTACAGATACCCTGTAGATCAGTGTAATTTAAAGAAGAATTCAAAAAGAATTATTTTTTGTTGTAGCACTGTTTTTAAATGATTGCTGTAGTTGTTTAAAAAGCTCATTTAATTTTACTTTTATTCTTATTTAAAATTTAGGTAGGTCTAGGAATCTATCGCTATTAATAAAAAATATATTCGTATTTTTAAACGGAATATTAAAAGCTCCTCCTGATGTGACACCCAAAAGTTACTCAGACTTATTAAAAGAAGCAATGCTCGTAACCTTAATCATAGCATCTACCGTGCCCATTCCTGGGCGAAAATCATACTGATAATCCATCAATTACTTAATACAATTCAACTCGTCACTAATAAAAAGTTAGAAAAACCTTCTCCGATAACTTGCAGGAGCGTTGAAGGCCTACAAGAGGAGCTCAAAGTGAGATCCTTATCACCACTTTATAACACAGTTTAAAAACACCTTTAATTTCAACAAAACGAGAAATAGCTAGCAAAGAGGATCCTATTAAAAATTCTAGTCGATGTACCAAACCAAATTCCGACAGAACGGACAAAGAGAGCTCCATCGAAACAGAGAGGTTTATTCCCACAAGAAATGCAAATTACCTGACGTATTTCTTACTCTGTATTTTTCCACAGATAAAAAATCAGTGCGTATGGCAGGAACTTTCTCTCAGACTCGTAAATGATACGAAGAAGTTTCATTAGTCACATAAACCGGCAATAAATCACTTAATAGAATATTAAAAATATCAGATCGATTAGAAACAATTCAATAAATGATAACAATCACAACAAGGGAATTTTAGAATTAAAAAAATAGCCAAATTTCCCTTTAATGATCGTATTGCTAGTTGAGAAAATAAAAAAAATCTCCCTTTGTTTGACCTTCCATTTAACTAAGACTGCCGTACTCTATATGTTATCTACAACAATTCAAGTCGGGTATCATTCTTCGTTTGTCAGTATAGCATTTTAAATCGCTTATAGTATTACATTTATTTAATTAAAAAAGAATAATAATATATGTTAAAAATTTTAATTAAAAGAATAGTAATTAAAATAAGTAATTTAACTAAAATGTACAACGTAAATTAACTAATTAAATTCAGTTTATTTTTCTTTCCCTTTTTTTTTTTTTTAAGAGTATTGTTAGGTAAGTATTATTTTACGCTGTATAAACCGCTTGTTATACAAACAAGAGTAGCCTAATGAAATAGTACATAAATTACCAATACTATATACTAGAGGTCTTGAAAGGAAAATGAAATAAAAACGAAAAAGCTGTCACGTCCTGTTTTTTTAGGTATAAAAACCACACTTCGTTTAAAAAAAAAAGAAGGATTTTTCAGTAAAAAAGGAAGCGATTTCATTTGAGTTGGTTATACCACTTAAAAATTTGTAAAGCATGTTCTTTCTTTGTCACTATAGGACTGTAAATTGAAGAATTTAGCTTTAAAAACCGTAAAATAAAACAAATTCAATGGCATCATTGTTTTTATTGCTAGAAAAGAATATTTTCCTGTTTTTGTACACGTTTTGTATCTACGAACAAAAAATAAAATTGTGGAAACTTAAATCTTCTTAATTCTACTTAAAATTTGACCTATATTAAATGAAATAATTTTTGTAATTTTCAAGATTTAATAGGGAAAATGTATTAGATATTTATGTATTCCATAACATTATCAGTTAAGAGGTGTATAAACGAGTATGTAAATATATATATATATATTTGTATATAAACCAATTTGATCCACCAAAGTACAGAAATATACATTAAAAAGGATGACAAGTAATTTATTTATTAGTAATGTAGTTACCTCATTAGTAATTTATGAGTTATTTATTGTTTTTTAAATAAATTACGACTGAAGATGTGGGTTTCCACGAAAACGTTTTTGTAAAAAAAAAAAAAAAATAACGTAAGTGTGATTTTGTTATCTATTTCTGTACCTAGGTCGATTAATTTGGTGTATATTTGTATATTACTACAGAGGAAAATGGGTCGTAAAAGATTGCCTTTTTTTCTTTCTTTTTTTTTTTTGTAGAGGCGGAGAATCTATTTTACAGATGCTAGGCAGTGTTGGGGTCGCTTACAGGTGCCGCTAGATTTTGGTCTGAGAGTATATTCCTGCGCACTACCGACTAAACTCCTTCCCTGGCTCCGCACCCTTTCTGGAACAGCTTAAGCAAGCATTTCATCAAGAAGGGGAGTAATACGCCCGTACACACAGTTATACATCATATATACATAAGAATATTAACATACATAATACGTAAAGCAATATAATAATATATCCAGTAATAATTAAAGAGCACATTCATATGGAATCACGCCAGTTGTCATTTATAAATAATACATTAAACATAACAAGTAAGAAGATATATCTACATCAAGAAAAAAGAAGAAATTTACGTCATTATAAATTATAGTAGACACAAACACATGCCATAAAAGTATTTAACAACCATCATATATATACATTCATCACTAACTTTGCAGACCGTAACACGTTAGTAATAAGTCTAAGAAAAAGTCCCATAAGATAAGCAAAACCAAATGTAATAAATGAATAATACATGCCTTTTATCATCGCATAAGAAAACATTAATGCAGTGTTGAATGTTTACATCTAATAAATATGCAGAATAAATCATAAAAGTTGCAGGTTACAAGTCCGAGAGATCATATCCCGTTGTCAAAGGTAAAAGCAATAATTAACTCTCATTTCATACGGAAGTAAAAAAGATACATATCATCTACATCCCAATAAGGCAGTATTAACAGAACACATCAAGAAATTACATATATAATTTTTTTTTTTTTTAAAAGATTGACCTTAGAAATATATACGAAATATATACCTCGTATATATATATTCAGTCGTTTAAAATGTAAAATGGTATATATTTAAAAAAAAAAAAATTAAAAAAGCATACTAGTATATTACATGATAAAAAATATTTAAATATTATTTACAGTGCACGCTATACAAATAAAACAAAATTAAACCGAATTATCGTGCGTGTGATTACGTGGCCCCGTGTAACTTTTATCATGGAATCATTTTCGACCGAATACTTTCTTTACATGAACATTGATTTTAAAAATATATAATAATAAAGTATGAATACACTCTTGTAAGAATATACTGATTTTATAAAGTACAGAAACAATGTAAAATTTATCTAACAGTATAAATTACTGGCTTTTCTAATCATTCCATGTACGAAATACATTATTCATAACAATATAAATACAGAAACATTGCAATCAATTTATGTAGTTTTAGTAATACAAAAACGCAAGGAGATTTATTCCTCCCCTTCCTACAATTTTAAATATAAAGAAAATTTTTTATGAAGAATTAATATTTCAGCTTAATTTCATTAAACTAATCAATATAAAGATAATGATTAATTATTATTGACCTTCAACTTTCTTTTATTTAAATACACTTTTCTTATTATCGAAACGCTGACCGCGCTCAGTTTAGCTTCTTTGTAACATTATAATAAATATCTTCTAAAAAAGAAAATTAACTTGCTTCGCCAAATTTTTCGAAAAAAAAAATTTAAAACCTTTTTCAAGTAATTAATGGAATTTTCCACAGTTTTATGAAGATCTGCGTAAACTATGAAACAAACCCAAAAAGATTTATAAAAAATTAAATTAATAAAATAAGCGATCACTCCTTTTTACTTCCTTGTACGAAGTACAAGGAATCGTGAAAAATTTTGGTTTCCAGATTTGAACGGAAATATCTATTTTAAACATTTCTAAATCCATTTTGACTAGTTTCGACGTGACTTCTGTACATATAACAGTCACGCCGAAACTATCTCGCATAACTCTTGCATATACTCATGTATAATTCTTGCATATCTCTCATAACTCAAAAACGGTTAGCCGTAGAATGTTGGAATTTTTTATTTGGAACTGTTGTAACATCTAGCTTTGATTGATTTATTACACAGTATACATGTATATTTTTAAAAAGTTGAATGTAATAAATGAAATTAGAAACAAAAAAAAATATTAAATTCTTGCTGTGAATCAAAATCGTAACAAACTGATTTAGAAGCTTGTAAATCACTAAATCAATTAGCCGGCTAGTTACATAAAATCCACCAATAATTTCACTATTATAAAATGTACTATTTTGTAATGTGTACTAAAAGTTTGTAAAATTTACTAGTAAATCAGTTATTTAAATTTTTTTAGATTCTGTTTTACAATCTGTTTTTCCAGACTAAACCTAAACTAAATAATATTGTCGTGTGTTCGTGGTTCGACCTGGATATTGAGAGACTAACAAACCAGAAATTTCTTGTAAATGAAAATTAATATCTTAAATACATACAAATGAAGTAAAAAATAAAAATAATAACAACGATAATAGGTATATATCTAACATATAGTATACTAAAATAAAAAGGAAAAAAAAAATTTAACGACAGATAAACTAAAAAAACCAAAATACAGTCAGTCAAATTGACTAAAAACATTAAAATCACTTTTAAAAACTAATATTGCATTAACAAGATAACAAAAGGACAGCTAAAAGTTCATACGATTCACTTTCTGGAAATATAATTAGTTTTAGGTAGATTTCATAAGAAAGTTACTTATTATAACGGGTGGTTACCATGACTGACTTTCGAAAAATTTCAACATATCTTCGCTTTTTACATCCCCTAGACCCCAAAACCACCGTCAGTTCATAAGTTTATTTATACATTTCACTTTTATGTGGACTCGATTACTGCCGTAATTTTGCGCCAATCACTTTCAAAAATTATATATAAAATATAACAACCCAAAATCTCGGTCGTGTTCGTCAATGGGCAAAATCGAATCATGGAGATGCAAATGGTGGAGGCTTTTAATTTGCTATACCTTTCTTCTTAATTTAGATATCAAATTCGCTTTAAGATCCTACTATTATTTGAAAAGGGCCTGAAACATAAAGTAAAGTTTTTCGATATCGATAAAAATTTGTCCAGGAGGTAGAAAAAATGGAATTTCGAAGACAAAAATATACTTATCTTAATAGGCACAGTATCGAATTGTTTTAAAGTAGTCATTGTCTTCTAAACATTACATAAAACTTTTGCCTGAAACAATTTTTGATATGACTTACCCAAGAGATGACCAAAATTTTGGTGGAATTGTAAGATGGAGGCTAAGATGATAAGAAAACCGAAATTTTTTGCGATCACAATACTTCTTTTACTTCGTACAAAAAAGTAAAAAAGGGTCGGATTAGAGGATTTTCCACTAAACCACAGCAAACATTACTTTAGCCTATCGTATGCTTTATAAAAAATAATATATCAATTTTCAAACCCCCATATTTGTGAATTATTCGTATTTATACATCCATTATTTATTCATTTATACATTATGCTGAAAAGTAGTTTTAACCGTAGAAACTACATCATTCAAAAATTTTCGTTTTCATTAATTTTTTTTCTAAAATTTCAACAGTCAGAAAGATTTTTCTGCATCAAATGGATTTGTTTCTTGCAATAGCTGAATTATCTATCTATATAAATGAAACGTTTTATCTAAAACTTTATGAACGGATGTTTTTTGAATTTTTTACTTAAAACTTTGACGAGGGACAGATTTATTAGGATTTCTGATTGCAGATTGCTTAATTCCTTCAACACTTTCTTTTTATATTAGTGTCTTTCTAGGTTAATTTCTGCCTGAGAAAGGGCCTGCTTTTTTGAAACGATTGAACCACCGTCACGTCTTGTTTTCATATTTTGACTTATTTTCATGTGTACATAAATATGCACGTTCAACTAAAATTATTGACTTTAGTTCAGTCGCAAAAATACTGTGCTTTTCAGACTGTTTTTTTTTCTCATTTCCTTCATAAAAAACATACTGTTTTTTTTCCTACTGCTCTTACTTGAAGTGAAAAATATAATAAACAAAGGAACACTTCTTGGCAACAATACACAGATTAATACAGCGGTTTAAAATGGTTGTTACATAAAATTGTAGAGAAGAATTTTTCAGTATTAACTACATAATTTCTCTGAGCTACTGAAACCTTACCATTCTATTATAATGATCCTGTATGTAATTAATATTTTGTAGTTAAACTTTTATCCCAGTAAAGAGGGCACAAAGCGCCTAAAAGCGCTTACAAAGAACATTATAGAATTAAAAAGTCAATATAAGTAGATGATAGGAGAATTTTACATATATTTTTGAACATAGATGTTCGTGTAGGGGAAAAAGAAAAACTTCTAACGGGAAGTAAGAATATTTACTGAAGTAAATATTCAGTAAAATATTTATTTTACTGAATATTATTTTTGTGACCATACATTGAAAAAACCTTTACAAGAAATTATTAGGACGTAAATAATTAGGAAACAAATTTTTTATTAAATATATTTTTATCATTTTTCAGTAACAAATTAATGATTCAATCTTTTTTTCAAAGTATAAAAAACTGAAATTAATCCTCAGAAAAAACTTTTAAAGGAAAATAAAAAGACATTTTTTGAAGTTCTTTTTCAGAGGAATAATTTGATTTTCAAGATATCTCTAGATCCATACATCTACTACAGAAAAGAATCGGAACTATTCTTGGCCTCTGGCATAAGCAAAAATGTAACTTTTTGAAAAGAATTTGATGCAGAAAGTTTATGGTCACATTTAAAATAAAGTAACATGAATAAAAGTTGTCAAATAACATTTAAAACTTTTCAGATCAATTTCTTAAAAATCTCAAAACACATTACAATTACTTATTAAAAGAAATCTTTTTTATTCCATTTTTTATAAATCATTAAAAAAAAATTACATATGGTTCAACATTTCAAATCTTATCCATGCAAGACTGCAATAAGTGTGACGACAAAAAAATATGTGTTTATCATACATCAACAATACTGGAAAGCATAAAATATTTTGGATTTGATTTCATGTGATTTTAATTTCTAAAATTAATTTATATTATATATAATTTAATTATCCAGATTGGGAATACCCAGCCCACCCGGCTGGTCTACTGGTTAACGCACATCGCAAAGCAGCTGATTTCGAAGTCGAATTTTAAGATTCAAATCCTAGTAAAGGTAGTTATTTTTATACGGATTTGAATACTTGATCGTGGATACCGGTGTTCTTTGGTGGTTGAGTTTCAATTAACCACACTTCTCAGGAGTGGTCCACCTGAGATTGTACAAGACTACAGTTCATTCAAATTCACACACATCATCATCCTCATTCACCCTCTAAAGTCATACCTTACGGTAGTTCCGGAGGCTTAACAGAAAAAAAGAGAGAATGGGAATACCCGGTTTTCAGACCAATTTTCAAACTGAATCCCCAAAACAATCCCTGTAAAGGATGTAGTATTAAAAATACCCACAATAATACCATGTATTCGTTCTAAGAAAAAAAAATTGTTTTATTAAAGATAACAAAAAAAAGGGTTTAAACAGAACTTTTAAAGTTTATTTTAAAACAACAGGTTTCAAATAGAATGAAAATTCTAAGAATGATAATTTTTTTCTCGCAGGTTGAAAAATTCTAAATTAATCTTCATTTCAAGAATATTTTTTCGAATTTTTGCATTTTTTAAACTATAAGATTAAATATAGGATGGTTTACATAATAAATTTCCCAAAAAATTACACATTAGCAGGAATATAATTAAATAATCGCAAAACGCTGCTTTAAGATTTTTAAGAAACAAAGCATAACGCACTAATATTTAAAAAAAAAAATTCCAACAGAAAATCCAGATAATTAAAATATTATTATCTGGAGTGAAACTGGTCTGTGTTTTTTGTTATTTGTTGAGTGTAGCTAATCCCCTAAAATTATCACATTTTCGAATTATATGTATTCGTAAAAAGGCAAATATTCACATTCCAATTCTTCACGTTCTTTTCCAAAAAGTAATCTCAATCAGTTTTTTTTTACTTAACTCAGAGAAAAATAGAGGAGAGGAAGAATTAAGACTTGCAGACATACCACGTTTCAACGACGAAGAACTGGTTGCAGCAAATTCATCATTAAGTAACTAAAGGTTCTGGCTCGGAGAGAATACCGGCAAAAGGAATGAAGATCGTGGGAAATGCGATCCCAGCGCTCAACTAGAAATGTACAACATGTCCATATCTCCCATGACCATATATTTTATCTCCTATAAAACAAGAGGTCTTATGATAAGGGTGCGCTCTATTATGCTACAGAAAGCAGAATCTGGAAAATTGCTGGCGTTTTTAGACAGAGAAGGAAAAAGGCTAAGTTGGTCTTAGTCAACAAAGAGAAGAGGTAACCAAATTCCTCAAATAAATAGATCTCTAGGCATGTTGAGCAATGTGACAAGATATTTGAAAACTCATAAAAAAATATTAAAATTAGCATGGGACCCCTCAGATGAGAATTCGGTTTTTGAAGAAACAGAAGAACAATGGTTGGAATCAAGTTGGTTACACAAGAAGTGTCTAGCACGGCATATGGAAACCCCCACACAAGACCCAGTTCCTGGAAGGATATGCATTTTATAGGACGATTTTGACAGCATGCGACGGAATTAAGGTCTAAGGACCATCCAGAAGTCTTTAGAAGCAGTACCAAAAAGGAATAAATTTCTCCGATGAGAAGGCGGTGGTTTTTGTGGATATGCCGGCCTGTCGGAGACTCCCACGTACCGGGAGACAAGACAACCCCTTGATAATGCGTAAAGCATTTCCCCCTAAAAAAAAATTATTCTTTCAACAAAATATTTCCATGAGTTTTTTAAACATTTACAGAGGAAATGATGCAGTATCACAAAACCTGCATATTTTGAATATTTTATGAAAAAGTGAATATTTTTTGAAACATGAATGTATAACATTATATTTTTACAAGAAATTAAATAATGTTTTTTAACAACTTCTGGATACATATAAAAGTATCACATTTAGCACATCTAATATTAAAAAGAATAAACTCATTTAAAAAATAGAAAGAAGATATTATTATGTACGACAGAACTAACACAATAAAATAAAACATCGTTTAATTCATATATGTACACACAAATACATACACAAAACTAGGGAAAACGTTTAAATAAAATAAAATTTACGTATTACAGAAATTTAGGATTTTAAAGTTAATGTGTCTTTAAATTTCTCTTGACACGAGCAAAACAAGTGGATTTTAATTTTTTAGTAGAAAAGTAAAACGACAAAACATTTAAATATTTTACATTTTCTTTTATCATCTTGTTGATATACCTCTTAGTTACATTCAAATACAAATTAAATAAAGCACTAACCCCAACTAGTATAATTTACTTCTACTACAAATCTTAAACATTTTAATGTAAATTTAATAATAAAAAACGTAACAATGATTAAAAACTGTAAATATAAAAAAACAATTTCGAAAAAATATTTTACGATAAAAGTTAGTTAAGACATGGTTTGTGTTACCTGTTTTTAGGGGCTACGTTCATCAACTACTTTAGTCACATTTCCCAAGCAAAAAAAAATCCATTTTGATTTGAAGAACGAACATTAAAACATTCTTAATAATAAAAGATATTACTAACTTAGAAAATCTTGGTTTTAAATATATCTCATGGGGAAGTGAAAGGTCTCTCTTGTACCTGCAATCACATCAAACCTGGCCGCCACATCGCCAGCTCTCAAAATGATGTAAATCCGTATGTAAAGAATCATTTAGTACTAAACATGATACGCTAATGATCAAAGAGTCCAGTCCTATAGTGACCTGAAGTTGGAAATAGATCGGGATCATGGTTATAAGTATTGATATTTGATAGTACTTGGAGCCCCGAAAGCCAGCTTTATGTATTGTACTTATGTACAGCTGTTACCGTCCTGGTCATGGAAAGTAGATAGGGTGTTCTGGATGTGGGGATTATCTACCTCAGAGTAGTATTATTATTATTGTTTTAATATACGAATTTAAACTCGAGAATTAAAATATGTATAAATAATTTTAATATAACAATTCTTTTATTTATTTTATACACTTTTTCCACTTTGGTATTTGTTATATCTTCTTCAGTATTGGCGAAATAATGATGCACAAAAAAAATAACCTAAAATTTCTATTTTCAGGTGGAGTAATTTATTGTTGTGCTTTATTTTAAAACTATCATTTTTTGTATATATACACTAAAAAGGGGTTAAAAATATTAAAATCTATATTTTTTGAATAATAACCATCTTATATTAGGCCTACTAAAGTGTATGGTTTTTTCCAATGCACTAAACATTGTTGCACATTAAAATACTAGGCTCACTTAAAAAAAGTGGCAGCGAATGGTATTTTATTTTGAATAAAAATTCACTCTTATATTATTATCATAACCTGTTTTTATAATAAAACAATCAAAATTATTATCTCTTTTTACAAGGTATAAATACGATCATAAAAATGTTCATTTAGCCAATTTCAGTAATTCCTTCCCTGGTATATAAAAGCATTAATGTAATAAATTTTACGTACTGCTATCTAATATCAAGATTTTTATATTTTAAATGCAATGGGTAAATTAAGAGATGGGCTTAAACTTAATAAGCATATTTTTTAAAATAAAAAGTTACTTCTGTTACCTCAGAACATTGGGGTAAGAAAACATTATCGGCAAAAATATTGTACAATGGTTTGAATACTTAACTGATGTAGAAAATATAAATGGAAAAGAACTTCTATTAACTTTTTCCTGAAACAGTATATGGGTAAAAAAATACAGCAATTGCTTTAATAAAAAATAAATCCTTTTTATAATTTGTGATCTTGATAAAAGAAACATCCAACTGTTCTAAGAAATTTTTTTTTGCTAAAATATCTCAGTAAAGATTTGAAATTTTATTTCGGCCGAAACACCCCCACATTTTAAAAATCTTTTTCCTTGAAGCTAATACCTGTCTACCAAGTTTAAAGAATATCGGTCAACGGGCTTCAAAGTTATGGGACCAAATACAGGCCAACATATAAGTGGATAAAGCATATACTCAAACTTCCGCTGACAAAAATAAACTTGACCACTTGATTGCATTGGAATAAAATTTTCAATTTTTATTTTATTAAATTTTGTTTTTGTTAATTTTTTTATTCACCTTAAGGTACAAAATTTAAAAACGTACCACTTTTTAGATCTTTTTTTTTACTGATATGTTTACTTTCCCGTTGACAAAGGGGAAGCATATATCAGCTATCCGTTGTATAGCAGCGTACCTATATCACTAGAACTGGAAAAATAAAAATGAAATTGTATCACCGCTAAAATTGGCACATTCATTTTACCACTTTTCAGACAGTTAGTACACTATATTAACTGTCTGTATAACAAGTATTATTACTCTTAGAAAAGTAATTGTCAAAGGTGCTAGTTGAATGCGGGTCATCCATCCCGACTGGGGGTTTGAGTTTCCTTTCCATGCGGATCCTTTAAAACGATGTTTAATAGGCCATAATGTTATACATTGCATTCCCGTAAGTGATGGGACGTCTGTTTGTACACTGAGCTCTTCTGAGCTCATCTGGGTATGGTTTGTTATAGGATATGCTCTTACGAGCCCAGTGTCTTCATTTGTTGGCTGTTGTAGGTGGTTACCGGACAATCTCGCGCGAGGCAGCCTCTATTATAACTAGCAAAGCCGATAGCTATTCTTGCACTGATCGTAGTAAACTTTATACGTCAAGAAGATTGGTTTTCTTCCCTCTGAACGTTTGCGTGAGACTGAAGACCAAGGTTTTGTAATTTGGCAGACCAGATGGAATGAATCCTCTACTGGTTGATGTACGCATGTTATTTCCCAGAGTGACAGGTTTGCGAGAGATTAGGTGGGATTCCCCCAATCGTAGTATTACACAATTTCTTTCCAAGCGCGGTGCTTTTCGGGAAAGATTGGCTAGATTTCGTCTCTTGGATTAGGATCTTTGCTCGGATTGTAGGGTTGATGACAAGGTGGGCTATATCTTTTATGAGTGTCCTACATGAGGCTGAGCGTATCAGAGTAGTTAGGGAACTTTCAAGATTGAACGTCTGTTTGGATTTATAGTTTAATTGGAAGATCTGCAGTGAATAGCTGAAAGTGACTGGCTTCCTCTGTTTTCTTGCAATTGTAGATCGGCTGAGGGCGTCTAAGTAGGATAGAATCCTGGGTAGCTAGGGTCTCGGTTTAGACATTTGATTGGTTGAAGGTATGTGTTTTAGCATCGAACCTCGGTTGGTTATATTTTTAGATGATTGGGTTTTAGTATTGGGAATTATGGTGTCGGCGGGGGTGATGTCTGCGCTGTAGGGAGGTATGATGGTCTACGCCTCCGTGGAGTATGGGCGCGGCGTTGTCGGGTCGAGCCTAGGTAGAGTTAACTGCGTCGACATTCGGTGGGATTGCCCTACTGGGGTGTGGTGGTCCATGCCGTCGTAGTGTGTGAGCCCGGCCTTGTCGATGTTGGCTGGAGAATGTGACGAAAAGAAAATATCACATACGATTTTGAAATGAGATGTTTTCCTCCACTCCTTTTGTGAAGCAGGTGTGTTTTGTTATAAACTGATAAAAGTAGATGTTAATCTCATTGTTGCGATCAATAAGTTTTGGATGGTGAATTTAGCATTGCATTGACTCGTGTAATAAAAGATGGTCGGAACATTTACAGCCACTAGTGTTAAAAGTGGATTAGGCAAAGGTTTCGTGTCGTGAAACAATGTATTAAATTCATTGAGCCTCTACTCAGTAGGGAGTGGAAATGTATTAACATTATTATTTAAATAGTGCAATAAGCATTTTATTAAAACAAATCCTCCAAAAATTTTAGTGTAAAAATTATGCAAGATGTACATCATATTTTAACTTACACAGAAAAATTAAGCGTATCACATGCAAACATTCTCTCATCCGTTTCACTGTCACTCTCTATCTCTCTTTCTCTCTCATTCACTTTTGAAACTTACATTAGGAAAAAAAAACAAACTGGTAAGCACAAAAGGCAGCGACCGTAAATTTGTTTCTAGAACATACGACAGATTAAAAACTGTCAGATGACGGTCCAACCATATCTATAACTCCCTTCTGACTTGTAAATAGACTCTTCCACAATTTATGACTCCCACGTCTAAATAAAATCATCTCATGTGTTTTTAAGTTACGCCTATCTACCTAATTTAATTTCACCTCTAAATTAAAAATTTATAAAACTTTTTATTCTCAGTTACCGTACGTGGTCTTTATTATTTATCTTTATTTTTGACTTGCAATGTTCATGAGTTTTTTTTACTCATACGTACATACTCTCTCCCTACCTCTCTTTCTCTTTGCATCTAAGTAAAAAAAACAGAATATAAAAAGCATTACTTATTTTCAGTATATTTTATATTTTTATTTCCTTTTTATAGAGAAGGTGGGGGGGAAGACAACACTTTTTCCTACACTTCCTCAATTTGAATAATGAAATTATAATTACTGTTTAATATAATTTAGAAGGTAATTAATGTCCAAAATATTATTTATTAATTTTGTATATATACTGTTATTCTATTACAAACATTATTTTATAATTATTACATCTATTTGTGAGATATTATAGTTATGGAAAACAAAATACAAAATAAAAATACATAATTTTATATTTCGAATATTTTAAATTTTTATTTATTTCGTTTTTAGTAACTTTTTTCTTTCCTTTTTAAATTGTCATATTGATCAGCCATAGCATTTTCACACGGTACAAAATTGCCATTTCATCTTATTCTCTGAAGCAATACCTAAAGGTACTCGTAGTTCCGGAGGCTAAAAAAAAAAAAAAAGTTACTAAAAATTATATAAATGGAGATATATAATATTCAAAATATTATATATTTCGAATATTATATATTTATTTGTAGAGATAGGTATTTGTAGAGATAAATTTACGCTGATTTAAACTTTCTAATCTACTTATTTTTTTTCCTTTACTAAATCTTTTTAAAAGCTCTGATTCTATCTTATTTATTATTGCAATGTCTATTTCAACAACTATGATGAAAGTAAAAAGGAACAATTACATTCTCTCTTGATATTTCTTAAAGTAGATTACTTTAAATCTAATTACACAAGTCTGTATATAAAAAAATTAATACTACACATAAACAAATGATTTTTAATTTAAAAATACGTTCAATAATCGTTCAACAGGAACAAATACTTATACCACATTCTTTTCAAAATTAACTGTTTGCAAAGGTCAATTTTGGTTTTAGTCCAGCATATTTTCTTACAATGTCCCTAATCATTTTAAGGTCGATATAATAAGTAGTAATCTAATCAAAGAAATAGATAAATGGGTTTAACACAGAAACACAATATATATTTTAAATAACTAAATTCTCTCTTCTGTTTAGCCTCCGGAACTACCGTAAGGTATTACTTCAGAAGATGAATGAGGATGATGCGTGTGAATGTGAATGTAGTGTAGTCTTGTACAATCTCAGGTCGACCACTCCTGAGAAGTGCGGTTAATTGAAACCCAACCACCACCAAAGAACACCGGTATCCACGATCTAGTATTCAAATCCGTATAAAATTTTTTATCTTTACTAAGATTTGAACCTTAGAACTCTCGACTTTGAAATCAGTTGATTTGCGATGTCGCGTTAACCACTAGACCAACCCGCTTAACCAAATTGGAAGACAAAAACAATCCACACTAATAAGAGTAAATTTAACATATTATTAGTATAATGAATACATACAACAGAATAAATTAATATACTATTTAAAATATTAAAAAAAAGTTAAATTATTGTAAAAACCGTACATATATAAAACTAAAATGTTTATGTGAACACTAAGGCAGTATAAATTCATAATAGTTTTCAGTTAATAACATATGTTATTTTTTAATACAAATTTTTTTTTTATTTCTCTATTATGAAATTATTTTTTTCCCATTTTTTTTAGATTATAAATTTATTGTATTTTATTTTATTTGATTTCAATGAAAATTTAAATATTTGTCCATTCAGGTTCTACGTATTTTTTCTTTTAAGTTATTTTATTTAACCTAATTTTTAAATTTTAAATTTTGTATTGTTAAATTTCATATATTTTTCTGTAGTAAAATATCATCCATAAAATCATAGTCGAAAATCATCCTGTTTAATGATATGAACTCGCGTTTAGCGAGTTCCTTCATTAAAAATAAAATATAGAAGATAGCAAAAGAAACCGTTTCTTTTGCTACCTACATCAAGTATTAATATGTTGAATAAAATTGTATATGTAATTTTCAATTGACAATAAAATAAATTTTTTTAAAAAATCAGTAAAAAAAAAAATCCGGCTAATTTCGTACTGAATTTAATAAATTAAACACAAAAGCGAAATCATATTAATAAAGTGCAGATTAACATATAGTAAGGAACGATATACTCTATTATATTGTGAAAGATTAGATTGTGAAATTTTCAGCCATTATTAAAAGTAATCTTATATTATCAGTAATATTAGAAGCGGAGTTTCCATTATAGTGACTTATAAATCAAGGTCATTAAGAAATATATTCGTCATATAGTCTCATGTTTTTTTTTTTTTTGTTTTTTTTTAATTGTATTATATACAATAACTATACAAGAAAATTAGTGTTGATAAAAGTAATCATACAAAAATCAACCGAAAACTGATGACACTAGTGAGGTGAGGTATAATGATCGGTGATCTTTTTTGCCTACCTATATGAGCTGTTATTTAAAACAAAAAACATCTATGAAAAATTCATTACATATACTCGTACATTCTTTTGTCTTATAGGAAGAAATCTCTCAAAATATGTTTAATAAATATGTTTGGCTGTAACAACTTCAACAGGTCGAGTTGAAATAGTTAAATATAAATTAAAACAAACTTCTTTTTTTTGTATGTACAATGGGACGTTGATTTTTCGGATACCAACTATCTAGATAATCTGCATTAAGCAATTAAAAAAAAAAAAAAACAAAAAAAAGACAAAAAATTAAAAAAAAAAAGAAGTTGATGGAAATACATTAATTGGTCAGTCATGTACTGTATATAATAACTTGCATCCAGGGACTTGTATATCGCTCGCTATAGATTGGAACGACAAAAGGAATGCGATTCTAAACAAAATTTTTGTTTAAAACGATTACATGTTCTTGCAACTCATAAATGAAGATCAAAATTAAAGCAATCGATAGATAGATAGATAACAGATTAAAAAACCTTTCTTCTTAAAAATAAATCTGTAAAGTTCAATTATTGGTTGTAATTAAGTTTTAATCTATTAAAGTTGTTGTCATTTTTTGGATTTTTTTTTTTTGTAATTTTTAAGAAATAATATGTTTCATAACATACCGAAACTTTATTAAATTTCATATCAGTATGATTTTTAAAAAAATTTTTTAATAAGTTTTTTGAATGCCTTTTTAATAAAACAAGAGTGTAAATTTTAATTTTTGCAAAATCTAATTCTTTTTTTTGCAAATTTCAACTCGTTGAATTTTTTGTAACGTATCTGGGATATTTTTTTCATTGACGTAAATTCATTACATCATTTTAATTTTACTGAAATACATTTATTTTTTTACTATGCTTGATAAACAATAAACGTTAGAATTATATGTACAATAAGTATGTCATACTCTCCGTTTAATTTTCCAATTATCCGGATTTCCGACTATACGGATTCGGACTTAAAAAGGTCAAACCTTACAATCGACGTTCAACTGTATTTAAAGCATGACTTATTTATTAATATAATTTTTACGTGACGTGAAATAACAAATTATTTTATTGAATACTTAAATTTAAGTAGAAGAGGAGGATATCTGAACGATTAAATTTTTCCACTTTTTATAAATAAAATAATAATATGATCAACCAATCTTTTTTGTTAAATCAAAGCATTGCCGGCCTCCGTGGCACGAGTGGTAGCGTCTCGGCCTTTCATCCGGAGGTCCCAGGTTCAAATCCCGGTTAGGCATGGCATTTTTAACATAACGCTAAAATTCATTCATCTCATCCTATAAAGATATACCTTAACGGTGGTTCCGGAGGTTAAAAAAAAAAAAAGTCAAAACATTAATTTTATGACTACTTCAGAGCTAGGATCAGTGAAAATATTTTACTGTTACATCAAAAGATTAAACAGATAGAGGAAACGATGGTAAGTAATAAACAGATATAACGGTAAACATGTCTTTCAGTATTATTATACCGTATTGTATACGCGTAGAGTGGACTTAACTGCAAATGCCTTTACCAAACTACCGGCATACCTCTCCTTTTTATAAAAACATATATATTTAGTGAATTAAATTTATAGTATACTTATATTTTATTTACCGCGTACTTGAATAAATGTTTACTTATAAAAGAAATGTTCAAAAAATACGTAACTGCATCGTTCACAGAATATTTTTAACGAAACACTTATGTGTTTTTAATACTCACAATTTTTTTAGGATAATAAAACGGTCGGCGGAAAATTTATAATAAAAAATATAATCAAATAAATTATTTAGTCGTTAATAAAATATTAAAATACAACTTATAATTTAATAAAATATTATAGTATTTTAACGATAAACTGGAGTATATATTTAGAAAATAGTTTACTGTGCAAGAAAATTTTTGCTTTTAACACCAACGAAAAACAGGAATTTAAAACACCATTCCCATACGTAAAAAGACTTACAAAAGGATAATAGGATGATCTGCATTGCGTTTGGAACGAAGCGATTTTACTTTTTACTACATTTATCTACTATTTTTTTTTTTTTACCTCTTTTATTCTCTTTTCTTTCAATATCAAAATATAACAACTTCTTTTATTGTATATTGTTACGGAATAAATGTTGAATACTCAAATTTCTGCATAATATAAAGTTAAAAAAACACTGTTATTATAGTATATAGCCTATGAATATATATATATATATATATATTTTATACAAAAAAAGAAAACAAAACAATTCATTCAAAACGAGTTGAAAAAATGAAAAAAAAAGGGTAACTTTCTTAAGTGTAATTTTCTTATTTTTCTAAATAAAAAATAAGAAAATTTTCTTTTATTGTTCTTTTTTTTAATATATTTTTATTTAAATTTGCAACAGCAATTAGACTTATTAGCAAATGAAGTATAATTGTAAATGTGTAGCCTTGAAAAAATTCAGGCTGACCATTCCTGAAACGTGTGGTTAATTGAATCCAAACCACCAAAAAAAAAAAAAAAAACAAAAAACAGTGGTATAAACGATTTGATATTTAAATCAAATTAAAAGCTACCCGAGCTATCCGAATCATCCTTTACTAGGATTTTAACCTTTAACCTCCGGAACCACAGTTAAGTATATCTTCATCAAAGGATGAGATGAATGAATTGTAGCGTGTGTAAAAAATGCCATGCCTAACCGGGATTCGATACCGGAACCTCCGGATGAAAGGCCGAAAAGCTACCACACCGCCACGGAGGCCTGCATATAGGATTATATAGGATTTTAACCTAAAAACCATTTACTTCCAAATCAGCTGATTTACGATGACGAATTTTACCGCTAAACCATATTTTATTTTATTCATACGGAAATTATAAATAAATTGTTTTACTTTCCTAAAATAAAAAAATTACACCAACTTTTTTCCATTACGACATAACTTTTATAAAATAAACCCTTCAACAAAAATTGGAATAATCTCTAACAAACATTAACCTAAAAAATAAATTTTTAAATGTATACAATTAAAGAAAAAAATGTAAAATATTACTAAATCATTTTGGTCTAAATCAAAAAAAAAATAAATAAATAAATAAAAATTGTCCAACGAATTCACCTCTCTTTCTCTTGTTCTGTTTAGCCTTCGGAACTACCGTAAGATATTACTTCAGAGGATGAATAAGGATGATATGTATGAATGTGAATGAAATGTAGTCTTGTACAATCTCAGGCCGACCACTCCTGAGAAGTGTGGTTAATTGAAACCCATCCACTAAAGAATACCGGTACCCACGACCTAGTATTCAAATCCGTATAAAAATAACTATCTTTACTAGGATTTAAACCTTAGAACTCACGACTTCGAAATCAGCTGATTTGTGATGTCGCGCGTTAACCACTAGACAAGCCCGGTGGGCTCCAGCGAATTCAATTAAATCTTATAATTCTTTCATTTGAAGCCTTATATAAGTAATATTTTTAAAAATATTTCTTAGCCGTTTGACAGAAAAGTTCATTTACAGGTTTTTGTTTTATCAATTTTTGTTTATAAATGTACAACTCTTAGTATACGAATAGTTTTTAGTCAAATAGACAACTATTGCCATAAATTCTTCTTCTTCTTCTTTGTTTTTTAAATAACAAAACAAGTAATAATTTTTTTTAAATTATGATTTTTTTAAAATTTTATTACAGTTTAAAATTAACTTTCAATAAATTTAAATTTGTATTACACAATTTTAAAAATTAAAGTAAAATGTAAACTTTTGTTTTTCTATTTTATTAGTGGTTTATTACTACTTTAACTTTGGAATAAAATATTTCAGCTTTATCTTATGTGATGCAGTTGGTTCTCACGTGATGCGATGACAAACTTTATATATATACACGTATACATTATGATTGGTCTATTCTTCCACGTGGTGCTCGCATACCACACCACTCTAGCAGGCATACCACACCTCATATGCAGGCAGTCCCCACGGGAAGTCCATTATCGTTAGAACAAAAATTTTAAATTTATGTAATATTATTTTACTTAACGTAAATTTAATTCTATTATTTATATAATATTATTCATTCAATTGATTCGTATCACCGAATTTAAACTCAGTTCACACAATGAAAGAGACTCACAGTTCATTAATTCAATTTATTAAAGTTTTTACTTCAACCGGCAAATCTCCACTACTACATATATATATATATATTTTTTTTTTTTAGATTAGATATATCTAAAAACCTTCTCAGTTGTCGCAAGCCAAACATCAGTAAAAATTTGGATGCGATTGTGCGATTGATCAAATAAAAAATTTGAATGCGATTGATCGAATAATTTTTTATTTTCCCCAAACAAACAAAAACCCTCTTCCTCTTTATATAATAGTTTAGTTATATATATATATATATATATGTAAAATTACAAAATATATGTTTTGTAAATAACGAAATATTAATTATTAACTTCCTAAATACCTGGAATATTTCTTCATTAATGATTTAGTCCCTTCCTCGGTAGTTCAACATAAATTTTTTTTTGACTTATTTACGATTGTGAATTTTTAATTTTAAAGCCGATATAAAGAAGTAATAAATTAATAAAATAAAACACTTTATTTAGCTTAATAAGAATCCGTAGATCGAAAATAAACTTTTAAGATTTACTGATTCATCTTATTTTACGTAATTCTATAAATAAGCGAATCCTTACCAGTAATTATGAATTAAAATAAGCAACGTATGGTATGGGTTTATTGCTGTGGAAGAAATTCAGTTTGAAAATAAACAAGAGTAATATCGGTAATGAAATACCGCAGACGGGAAAAATTTCAAGGAATTAAATATTAAAATGAGGTGACACCACAAACCAGAAGTTGTAAAATGTTGTTGTTTACAATATTAATATACGATAATAAAATTAGACATTCAAAAGACAGGAGAACTTAATTAGAAATAAATTCTTACAAATATCTGTATTACATTCATCACTTTATTTTAAAGCAGATAGAGGCTCTTGAGATGTGATATTGCAGAACAAGTTTGAAAATTAGGTAAATTTATGATGAAATTGAAATTATGAACTTTGGAATCGAATTTGGAAAATAAAGAAATTTGTGCTAGAATATTGTAAAGATAAAAGGACAAATCTGGTAAGGCCAAATATTAAAGTATCCATGACAATGAATAAAAAAATTTTTTAGAGTAAAAGCAATCGAAAATTAGAATCTGTGAAATAGATAAATATAGAGTACAAAAGGTATGCTGAGGATTAGAGATTGCCTCAAGAAAAAAACAGAATGGAATAGAGTTGCGAATTAAACTAACCAGACATAAATGAAGTAACAAAAGATGTGTCTTTTTTATGAGGTGATATGCAAATCTTAATTCCGAGATTAAATAAAATGCTTCCTTGTAAACTTCTTTAAGTACTTTATACGTTAAGTACATCTTTATTAAGTACTTTGGATAAGTTCTAAATTTGAATGTGCTCCTATTTTTTATTCCCCAATTTAAGTTTTACCTCATTTAATGAAGTTAATTATTAAGTATTTTTAAATTATAATAAACTTCAGTTTATATTTACACTCCTACAGAATAAATTTTATCTAAAATTCAGTGTAGGAGTACTGCGGAACATGAGTTTCCTCTCAGGAATGCAGGAATATTTTTGTTAATATGTTTTCCTATTAATATCATTGAAATAAAAGTTATTTTTCGTTGTATTCACGTCACTACCGAAATGCTTCTTATTAACTAAAAATAATCACACAAACCATTACTTTAAATAAAACTTTTTGGTTTAGTTTTAGATAACGAGTATATTGAGCCGGGAAATTCTGAACAATTACTTTATCACCTTCAGTTTAGTTCAAACTTTAATATACCGTATTAGATATACTTAGGATCAGGAAAACACAAGATATAAATTTCGGAAAACTGGTTATGACAGCTGGTGACCAGTGCAAGGTCAGAGCTCTAGACACATTAACAGTATTCTATTCAATTAACTATAATTTTGGGAGTTATGGCGGCCTATTCTGATGTTAATCCGTTCTTTAGAAAGAGATAGGGTTAAGTTTTAAGCTAAGGTTTTGTGGAGAGAGGATAAACACCATTAAACTGTAATAGTTGTCAGAATTCAACTGCTACAGTTGGGAGTCAGTCGGGTGTCAATCGTTGAAGATGGCTGACGGCATTTTTGGTAAGGTTTTTAAATTATCTATCATACTAATGAATAATAGCACGGAACATGCGTTGTAATCTCTCTCTGTAGTGACTATAATTCACTTTAGAATAAATTCGGTCAAGTGTACTGCGAGATGTTAACTATATCTTGGTAATTTTCCTTAACCTCATTCCACAGAAAGGATCAGTTCTCGATAATTCATAAAAGTAATAGCAATTTGACTAGAATAGAGATAAGGCAGCGCGGACTTAAACTTCCACTTAAACTTCGCTGTTCAATTCTACTCTCCAACATTTGGATCTTGTCTTTTCCTGATCGTAAGGGTATCTACAATAGTACATTAAAGTATGAACAAAATTCAAGTTGATCTAGCATCGATTAGAATTACTTGAGCCGACATACATAGAAAACTGGATAAGCCTATAACTTCCTATTTATCATTCCAAATTCAAGGGATTTGAATCTTAAATCCATTGAAAATTAAACAAATTTTTATACTGAATTGTCAATAAGATTATAAACACAAACTTAACCTTACCGTTCAAATATAATGCAATAATTAAAAAAAGATAAACATTAAATTTAAAAGGATTTGTTTCTGAAAAGGATATAACAAAGGGAATCCCAAAAATTCGGATGAAAATATTTTGAATATTAAAATGATGGTAGACATCATTACAATCCAGAATGCGCTTATCAGTTATACGAAACCCTTACTGAAATCAAATTTTTTTTTTGCGTTTTACTTGTTGTAGTAAATTTGAATAATTTATCTATTAGTTTATTATTTATGATAATTTATGTAAGTATAACTTATTGTATATAAAGTTAATCGGACAAGATTAGCGAGCGTAGGTAATGTTTGATTACGTTGTGTTATTCCGTGTTATGAGAATCGCTCACGTATATCAACATAACCTCTCTCTCTTTTATTCCGTTTAGCCCCCAGAACTACCGTAAGGTATTACTTCAGAGGATGATATGTATGAATGAAATATGAAATGTAGCCTTGTACAATCTCAGGTCGACTACTCCTGAGAAGTGTGGTTAATTGAAACCCAACCACCAAAGAATTTGCCGGCCTCCATGGCGCGAGTGGTAGCGTCTCAGTCTTTCATCCAAAGATCCCGGGTTTGAATCCCGGTCAGGCATGACATTTTTCACACACGCTACAATTCATTCATCTCATCCTCTGAAGACATAACTTTAACGGTGCTTCCGGAGGTTAAAAAAAAAATAATAACCACCAAAGAACACCGGTATCCATGATCTAGTATTCAAATCCGTATGAAAGCAATTATCTTTACTAAAATTTGAACCTTAAAACTCTCGACTTCGAAATCAGCTGATTTGCGATGTCGCTTTACCACTAGACTAGTCCGGTGGGCAAATTAACTTAATCTAACCAAACACAACCTACGCTCGCTAACCAAAGTCTAAGTAACGTATAATTATAATGTACAATTTTATTATCTTACACTTCTAAATTCATATCATAAATAATAAACCCATAAATAAATGATGCAAATTTACTAGATCTAGTAAAACGCATAAAACAAGTGGATTTCAAGAGGTGTACCGTATAATTAATAAGCAGAAAAAAAATGTTATCATTAAAGGTATAATTTTCGTCTTGAAAATCTTCTAATTACGTTGTAAGGTGAACTACAACAAGGGACAAATAAATCGCATATTTGGCATTAAGACAAAACCGTTTGTAAAAAAAGAAAAAAAAAACCGAAACAACCAAATAAGGACCCGAATTGAGTTCCTTTTATTTTGTTTTATATCAGTTAAAAATGTATGTATGAATTTGTTAAATAATGGAGCCTTTTTCGTTATCCCCCCCTACTTATATATGGATTATTTTTAGCAAATCGACCCAAAAATTCATAAAATTTATAAATCTTAAAATTTCACAACAAAGCAATAACTAAACTTAACTTTAACCTCCAGAACCACTGTTAAGTATCACATCAGAGAACGAAGATGAAAGATGTATAGCATGTGTGATAATGCCATGCCTGACCGGGATTCGAACCCGGGACCTCCGGATGAAGGGCTGAGACGCTACCACTCGCGCCACGGAAGCCGGAACTAACTATCACGGATAAAACAAAGCAATATCTTACAGAATTTGTTCAAAATAATCTTCATTTTTATACCTGCGACGCCACATGAAGTCAGAAATTTTTTTCAAAAAGTGATTTTTCTGCTTAATTTTAGTACACATTACTTTTAGAGTTTATTTATACCAGTTTTTGGAGAAAAAAAATGATTTCTGTGGGGGGGGATAACGAAAAAGAACCAAATAATGTACATCTCATTTATCCAATACAGGTAAACATTTATACGTCCATATTTTATATTTTCCTTCCATGTGGCTATTATTTATTAAGTATAACGAATATATGTAAATTAATAAATATAGGGGAAAAAACAATTCTATAAAAAACTTATATTAGCATGAATGAACCGTATAAATAGTTGATCATATATATTATCATAAAAAGATACATTTAAATTTAATATCTCAAACTGTATAACATAAAAAAATGATTCTTATGTTAGTAATAGGAAACAATAAAATAAAACTGATAATATATAGAAAATTAGTGTTAATAATTCTGCAAAACAGTTAAGCCTCAAGCTGTTATACAATTTTATTATTAAATTTACATTTTTTTTTTCAGTTCTGGTTATTACCATTACACTGATAAATTGGTTTAGTGAAGTAATGCAATTATCAACTACCGAAAATTTATTTGACCACAAAATTAACAAAAATATTATATTTTATTAAAATATGTTTTTAATACCGTTATTGTTACACAGTTTAATTATATATTATTGCTTTTTTTAATGAATATTCATAATTACGTTTTTAATGCGAAATAGTAAAATTTAAAAAACTGAAGAGAAGGTTTTACTTGCAAGTTCAAGTAAAACCTTCAATTCAGTGATATTAGCTATTTGTGAATTATCTTACATTTGCTTTATAGTAATTACTTTTCGAATTAAATATTATTAGAAAATTCTTTTTTACTTGTACAACAAAGTATCGTAATCGCGAAAAATTTCGGTTTTCGAATTTCAACGGAAATATCCACTTTGACCATCTCTGAATCCATTTTGGCTAGTTTCGGCGTGACGTCTGTACCTTATGTACGTACGTATCTCACATAACTCGAAAACGATTAGCCGTAGAATAGAGAAATTTTGGATTTCGGACTGTTTTAATATTTAGTTGCGTTGTACACCTCTCCTTTTGATTGCAATCGACTAAACCAAAATTTTTCAGAAAAGCCTAAATCCAAAAAGAAATTTGAATTTTTGACTTTTTCTTAAATGTAGTAATAGGCGAGGGCATATTACTACAGTTTAACATATTGCTACATATTACCGTGCTATATTATAAGTGGTACTTATTTCCATTGGTTCCAAAGTTATACCCAAATAAAGTTTTAATTAACAAAATATTTGGATCTTACAAGGGGGACAAAGGCCCCCTTGTAACGAACGTCCAAGGATGCTTACACATCGTTCGAATCAGACTTTATCTCCTTTTTTTTAATTTAAACATATTGATTTATTAATAATTATTAATAAATCAATATGTTTATTGAACTAATTGATGTTCAATAAACATTAAAATGATTGTAAAAAATTTGCAATAAATAATAATTCAATAATAATAATATTTATATATAAATATATATATATATATATATGGAAAAAAAAATCATTAGATACTAGTGAATTAAAATTTTATGTACGTTTAAAAAAAATGTGTAAATGTAATTTAATAGACGTACAAGGAAGACATGTCTTGTTCACATCAGATTTTATTAACGATTACATAATTTTCGTTTTGTAAAATAAATGTTCTCTTATATTTAGTTTCAGAGTGACAATAACGAATTTTCCGAATTGTAATGACAATAGTAATTGATAACGATAACTTAGTAAATTTATAATTAAATTTTTTTTTTACGATTTAGATCAGTATAAAAATAATTCTTACCTTATTTTTGAAATAGTCATTAAAAAATTCATTACGATCTTGAAGTTAATAGATAATATATTTAGTATATTTAACTATAACAATTCTAACAAAATATAATTGTTAAACAAGTTGAACTGACAGAGAGCAACGACTTATAGTATCTGTATCTGTACAGCCTTGTCCCTTTGCAGATAGGTAGCGCTAATCTGACAAAGAAGCTTGAGCAGATGCATTGCATCAACAAACGTAGACAATGACCATAGCATAGTTACGTATTTAATCTTATCGATTCCAGACATATATTTTTACATCATTTAATCATTTTTACAGCTCTACATGTATTATTTTTCATGCCATGTAATAAATTTTCTGCTATAAATGAATAAAGCTTGTTAGTTCATTTACTTCTAATAGAAAACAAATTAAATATATTTATTTAATGTAATTAATTACATACATTAATATATTTACACATATTTTTTTTTCTGATTTTGTTTAACCTCCGGAACCACCGTTAAGTATATCATCAGAGGATGAGATGAATGAATTGTAGCGTATGTGAAAAATACCATGCCTGACCGGGATACGAACCTGTGACCTCCGGATGAAAGGCCGAGACGCTAATACTCGCGATAATATAATATTATTATAACACATATCTATATGTTAATTTACATAAATTAAAAATTTAAATATATAAACTCTTTAAATTTTATCAAATAAATGAAGTAATGTTTATTTTAAAAAATTTATTTAAGTAGTTTTAATATTGTTCCACTTATTTACATTAAATTTATAGTACTTACAGTACAAAACAAAATAAAATTTAATCACTGAACTTATTCCACGGATGATTTATCTATTTACACGTCTATTTTCAAAATTGCAATCATCATAAAACTTTAAACTTTATCACATATTACTACTTTACTAAAGCACTACTAATCAAAAAAATAATTAATCGGAGGACTTTATAAGTAAATATTATCGTTTAACTTTCTACAGTTAATTTTCCTGCAGATATATTTTAAGTAAGAATTTTTTTAATATATTTTATTTACTTGTACACAACAAAGGACTTATATTTTTAATATTGAGTTTAATTTTCTTCAAGTATCCTAGAAGAATACTTGGAGTATACTTCAGCCAAATATTTTGGAAGATATTCACTGAAAATTTATATACATATATTTTTTTATAGTATTAATATTTTTAGATTTAAGATTAAATTATAAACATAACACATAGAATAAAAAATCTGATGTGCACGTCATATGACTACCTTGTACGTTTATTTAATTACCTATACACATGTTTAAAAGTATATGAAGTTTTATTTCACTAATAGTTTCTGATATGTTTACATTTTTTTTTTTTTAATAATTTATTGAATTATTATTTATCTTCTTTTTTTTTTTACAATAAAAGTTAGTTGTAGTAGTAGTGTTCTGCCCAAACGCAGCTCTTCACATGGCCGCCCTGCATTCCGCTCGATTCTGTGCCATCTTTTCATTTTGTAGTAATTTCAAATTACAAGGAAAAATTATAAAATTAATTTAAATATACGAAAAAGATGTCTTTAATCTAACTTCGTGAAAAAAAAGGTACACAAAGTAGAAGGTGTTGTTATATCAAAGTAATAAGTGAGGTTCATCAACATATGATTTAACCAGAAATACTACAAGTAAATTAATGTAATCAGATACTATGTCTACAATATATTAACCAGGGCATAAGTACATGTTGATATTTTATCAGTTTTTATCTAATAAAATGGTCCCTCCTCATTTCTAAATTATTAAATTATTAGTTTAAATCTTTTCCATAACAGAGTTTAAAATGAAACATTTCTAGATGTTTTACTCATAAAATAATCTATTATTTTATTTTTATTTGTAAAATCATTCAAATGATAACAGAATGGAAACCCAATAACAGTTTCTACTGCTCGAATTCGGTTTAAAGGCCGACATTCCTGAGTTAATGCTATTAATATAATCCTAATTAAAAAAGAAAAATTCCAGTTAGGTTTAAAGGTGAATTAATATCATAAAAGGAATACAGTAAAAGGTCGACCTGAGATTGTACAAGACTACACTTCATTCACATTCAATTCTTCAAATTTGTGATTAATTGAAACCCAAACATCAAAGAACATCTATATCCACGATCTAGTATTCAAAACCATACAAACAATGCCTTTATTAGGATTTCAACCATAGTACTCTCGACTTCAAAATCAGCTGATTTGCGATGACGACCTAACGACTAAACCTATCCGGTGGGCTAATTAGCATCCTGTTACTGTTAATTTGTTATGATTAGAAATTCACTTATTTTAATGTCGATTAACAAAAAATATAGAAAAACTAAGATTTTAGTTTTTAATGTTTACAAAAATAATGGACCTTATATTTAAACGTATTTTAAAAATCTAAGTTGTGTTTTTACGCCACGCTATGATTTTCGAATTTCTAACAGTAGCTACTTTTTCCATTCTCCCTTTTATTTGTTTTACGTAACGCATGCTCATAAGCAGTACAAGCAATTTGCTTAACAAATTCAGTGCTAGATTTTTGGAAAAGGCCAGAAAAATTTTGAAGTTTTGTTACCAGTTAGTTGTATAAGTATCCCTACTTAAAACTGAATCATTTATATTTAAAATACAATTATTTGTAAAATAAAATGTACTTAATAAAAAAAATTATTTTTTGTAAAAAAAAAGTTTATAACGAACAAAAAACGAACGAAAAAAGTTTAAGTTAACGACAAACGGGGACGAATGATTTTTTTTGTTGTGATTTGATATAATTTATTAACTTTCTTTTCTTACATAAGTAGGCTAGGGGTCAAACTTAATATTTTATATTTTTATTTGAATAGTAATTAGTTTCGTTTTTATTATATTTGATTTTTTTGAATAAATGATTAGGAATAACAGCGTTGTTAATCTAGTTCATATTAATTCATCTGGGATTTTTTCTAACCACATAATTAAAATTTTTATAAAGATTAGATTATAGAGTTCATCATCCCATTTTACCAACTGTAGTTATATATATATAGTTTTTTTAATCTTTATTTTTTTTACAATTCATTATAAATGTTTTTATGTTACATGTGAAAACATAACAGATCAAGTAAAAATCTATAAGGAATACAAAATCATCGGATTTCAGGGACCGAACTTTTAACCTCTTCACTATAAAAAAAAAATAAATAAATAAATAATCTTGGAAAACACTAAAAATTAATTTTTATATTTTACTGAATCTGAACAGAAAATATAGTACAATAGTAAACAGTACGAAGAAGAGGAATTAAATTTTAGTTTAGCTTAGCTTAGGGCAGTGGTTCCCAACTGATGTGTCGCGAAACCTGGTTACTAAGTCCCGTGGGATGTGTCGCGAAATTTTAGAATTTAAAAATAAATTTTATGCCATTCAGATAATTTCTAAACAACGTAATTTGTACTTGAAACCTTTGTGACGATAAATTTATTTTGAGGCAGATTGTACCAATCAACGCATGCAACAATGCCGAATTTAATAATCTTCCTGGCGATAACACCTGCAACAGTTTACTCTATCCGCTTTGTAATAAACAGAGTGTTTGTTGTTGCCACGTTCAGGTATTTATCCATCATGTAGGGGTTTTTTAAAACAGTAGAAAAGTTTTGAAAATCAGTTTACGCACTTAATGAGAAAGAATGTTTGAAGATAATAAAAGAAAACCAAAATGCGAACTTCAAAGACCAAATACTTCCTTACCTTGTCCGTTTCAAAGTTATAATAGGTTTTTTTTTTTTTTTGTATTACCTCCGGAACCACCGTTAGGTTATATCTTTAGAGGATGAGATGAACGAATTGTAGCGTGTGTGAAAAATGCCATGCCTGCCCGGGACCTCTGGATGAAAAGCCGAGACGCTACCACTCGGCTACGGAGGCCGGCCGAGTGGTAATAGGTTAACGGAGGCCTAACTATAATAGGTTATAGTTAGGTCATAATACCTTATAGGTAATAGGTTGTAATAAATTATAAAAGTTACAATAATCTCTCCTTTCAGTACATTTGGTAAAATCAACATACAAAATGCAACTAATCTAATTGTCAATGAAAAAAATGAATTATTAAACTTGTCATTCAATTCTACCATGAAAACAAAATTTCTAAACAATTCGGTACAATACTTTTGGTTTATGCTCGATGTCCCCACAATAGCAAAGAGTGTCATAAAAGTTTTTCTACCGCTTTCAACCTCATATTTGTGCGAATCACCATTTTTGATAATGAAAATAATTAAATCTAAACAGAGGAACAAGATGGTACGTCTTGAAGATGATTTGAATTTTGGCCTTTCAATCGTAATGCCAATGTTTATAAATTCTGTAGAATTTGTTAACACGAATTCTATAGAACACACGAGCGTGACTTCACATTACTTTTAGTGATAAATTTTTAAAACAAAATTCAAAGATTTTCTTTTATCCTAAACAATAATACTCTATCAAAATAAAAATAATAAAATAACAATAATGATAAAACATACGTCTATTTTATTTTAGGTTTAATTATTTGTTAAATACGACTAAGTCCAAACTTTTTTTATTATTTTTTAAAAATTATTTAATTTTAGTTTTTATGTTTAACAATTAAATTAAACTAAATTAGCTTTCTTATATTTTATTTAGCCTCCATTTGTCTTCATCTTTCTTATCCTAAGTAGTATAGGGTATTTAATTAAATTTTTTTCCTTCAAGTAATCTTTAGTTTTTAATTTTCAACAACAGTGAAATATTTTGAAATTATTATATTTTTAATTATTCTTTTAGAATAATTAATATAGAAAGATGTATTATCTGAATCAAACTTCATTTAACATAAAACTTACATATATTATCTTGATTTGTTTGAATTTTATTAATTTTAGTAATGTTACGTAAACAAGCTTCAATCATTGCAAGAATATGTGGTCAATTAGTTTTAGATTAGAGAAATCTAAATGGCACTTGGCAATTAACTAACTTCAGCTGGAAAAGTTACTTTCGTAACGAAGTAGGCCAAAGCTAACTTAACTTTGAATAACATACTATGTTACATTAGATCAAACACTATATCTATAACAGTTTCACTATTTCCCTTTAATATCTTACCATACAAGTTACTTAAGAGATAACATTTCAGATAACTAATATAGTTAAAAGGTTAACTTTACTGGTTTCCTTAAAAGGTAGTGGAATGGAAGTAATGTTAATAATTAGTCTATATAATTAATCTACTAAATAATAATAGACTTTACTTTATTGCATTTATCTGTAATATTATTGGAAGAAGAGAAATAAAGATTTTTATGAATAAGCTTGGCTCTCCGGCTGTTGTTTCAGAACAAAATGGGCAATAATTATTTTGCGGGTTGTCCAATAATTATTAATTTTGATTTTTTATACTGTGACATAAGAATAATAAGATAAAGATAAGCTTTTAGTTCGTTAGAAGTTACATTCGTTCATTTATTTTTACTGTTTAACCTAACTTGAGCATTTGATTTCAAAACAACTTGGTACCAGAAAGTTTCGTCTAAAAATTGATTGACTATATACCATATAATACAAGCAAATCTTAAAGCACATACACACAGTTGGTCGATGCAAGTAACAATAAATATTCGACATTATTTAGCAACTATGAAGTTTAAAGTAGTTTAGTTGATATGTTGATAAGAACGCAGCACTAATAAATTATGTAACCTATAACTAACTAATATACTGCATAATGAAAAATGTCGGAGCACATTTACGAAAACCGTAAATATTTGAGCATTCCAATTTAAGTTTATTTTTTATACTTTAAATTTTTTACTATTCTCAGTTATACCATATAATTTTCCGTAGATAAAAACTGTTTTTAGAACGGCTGATCTCTAAAAGTCTAGCTTTTTGTACACTGTAACACGAAAATAATTTTTCTGGTAATAAAAATTATAATTTTATATATTGCAGTAAATTCAATATGAAATTTATTTGCTACGCCTACATATTATCGTTCTTATTCAACCGCTCTTACTTACCTTTACATTACAATATTTGTAATTTTGTAAAATCAATGTTAAAAAAAAATTAAATAAAAAATTACATCAATTACTGAGAAAAAATGTTTTTTTTTTTTTGATAAGCACCCCTGCAGCAGCTGAAACCACCGTTAGGTATGTCGTCAGCCGCTGCAAAAAAAGTACCATGGCAAAAGATTAACCACCACCCCCCAAGCTTACCCCCATCGGGGTCTCTCCGGCGGTCTCATCGAGACCCTCTATCCCCCCGCTTCTGGAGAGCCGAAGAACCCCTCCTCTGAAGATAAAAAATGTAATTAAAAATACTATTTATTACAATAAGAATTTCCCCCCCCCCAAAAAAAAATACAACTAATAATAATATGACGAGAAGAAACTCCCTATGTTAATGGTTGGTTTTTAAAAATATCAACACAAATATTATTCTTAAATTCGTAACTAAATAGTTTTTCCTTTTTGAAGAAATGAAAGGAAAATTGACATGACAAAATTTGAATCTGTTCTTTTTTACCATAAAACAATTCTACCATAAAACCATTGTTTGAAATCGTATTTAAATCAATGTGATATTATTATTTTTCTTTTCTTCATAAATATATACTTAATATGTTTTCTAATAAAACATGAAACTACTGTTTAAAAAGTTTAAAAGTACTGTTTAAAAGTTTTGATGATTAAAAGTTCATATTTGTCACTACTTTGAAAAGTAAAAAAAAACACGCCTGTTAATTTAATTAATTAATTTTAATTATTATTTTTTTAAATGTCAATTTAATTTTTATAGCAAATTTCATTTAAATATGAACCAGTTTTGAGATAACCATAACTCAATCAGTTTTCAGAGATAAATTAATGCTTAAAGAATAGGAAATTGATTATTATTATAATGATTATTATTTCCGGTTCAAGTTCCGGTCAGGGGTGAAATATTTTACACGCTACAAAAACTCACTAGATATATCCGAGTAACTATATTAAGCATAAGAATATTGTTGTTGTATAAATAAATAATCGAAACCATTTGATAGATATTCTCGTTTAGCTGAGAAATAAGATTTTCATAAAAGGATATATTTTTATATAAGTTTAAAATACCAAGAAGGGCCTAATTACTGACTCTTTCAAAAGATCTTGCCCTAATTTATTAAAAGCAAAATTAAAAGATCTACTTTTGCTCAAAATAATCATAACAATGACAGTAATAATAATAATAATAACAGTAATAATTGAAATTCCTTTATTTCCTTAAATGGAAATACAATGTCTTACACAGCAGTTCAAAATAATTATTTCTCTACCTACAAGCTATTTGAGAGAAAAGCTATTTAATTTAAATCTTTTACATAGAGTTTTTATTTTATATATTTAATACCATTTTTATAAATTATCTAGTAACATAATGTTAAAATAAATTATTTATTTCAAAGAGTTACTACGCCTTTGTTGTAATACATAAATTTTTAGAAGTATAAATAACACTAATGAGAATAGTAATAATTAACATAATGGACGCTATAAAATATAGTAATACGTATAACTAAGAATTCAATACAAAATGACAAAAACTGGAATACAGGTGTATCTTAATATCAGTGGAAACTCAAGAAAAGTCAGAACAAAGATTTATAAATACAACAATCTTATATTCTAAATTTTCCTCTTACTACATGTTTATTATCTGCACTATTAATTTTACTATTCCCTAAATAACTATCCTAAGCAATTATATTTCAATGTACAATACAGTTTAACATGAAACTTAGACATTGGGTTCTTCATAAAAATGTAACATATCTAAGATCTCTATGTTGATCAGGATTATTTCCAAAAATTAAGTTTTAGCTCATTTTCTAATTACACATATTTCCTAATATTACACTATTAATATATACATTAATAATATAAAACAGAAATAATATTTATATATTAATAATATAATATATAAATATATATATTTTTTTGTCTTCAATCATTTGGGTGGTTTGATGCAGTTCTCCAAGATTCCCCTATATCTAGTGCCAGTCGTTTCACTTCTGTATACCTCCTACATCCTACATCCCTAACAATTTGTTTTACATATTCCAACCGTTGCCAAAAGTCGTTATCCTCTCCCCAACGAACCTCGCTAATTCCTACGACATCTAAGTTTAACCTATTTCTCTCTTTAAATTTTCTAACCTACCGACCTTCTTTAGACTTCTTAAAATTCCACGCTCCGATTCGTAGAATGCTATATTTTAATTTTCTGGTGAGCCTTCCTTAGTAGTCCCCACCCGGAGATCCGAACGGGGGACTAGTTTACCTCCGGAATTTTTTACCAAGGAAGGCGCCTCCATTTTAGGTTTTGGAAATGCAGAGCCACATTTTCTTGGAAAAAATACAGCCACATTTTCTTGGAAAAAATACAGTTGTAGTTTTCCATCCCTCCTTTCAGCTGCGCAGTACTCAAAATATGGAGTGATGTTGCAATGGCTGTTTTAAGTCCTCCTGACCTACACCCTTAACAACTACTGAAAGAGCTGCTGTCTTCTTTCAGGAATCATTCCTTGGTCTGACGCTCAACAGATACCTCTCCGATATGGTTGGACCTTCGATTCAGTTACTCTGCATCATTGAGCACGCAAGCACCCCCTCACAATCGACAAGGTCTCATGATTCATGGAGGCAAATATATAAAAATTAATAACTATTCCTAAGGAGTACTGGTTAACCTTATTTCAAATTATTAAAAAATTACGATAATCAAATCATCAATTTTTTCCCTCTCCCCTTGGCCGGACTTACAATTAAATAAAACTCAGCCAAGGGGAGTCAGAGTTGTGAACACCCGTTATGATAACAGCGACTAGATTAATTAAACACAATTTTAAGAAATGCATAGTAAAGGTTGGTCTGGATCTTAAAGTAATAATTACAAAAGCTCAAAGATCGGTAATTCTGGTGACGTGTAGGATTGCACCAGACATATATGCACCACAGCACTGAATGAGGAATACCTCAATGGTCTAGAGTTTCGGGTGAGAATAATCTCCGAGACGAAAAGGAGATAGTAATAATGATAATAATAATTAAATAATAATAGAAAGCTGAATGTTCTTTATCTCTTTTATTCTGTAAGTATGTATGTGCTAAAATTATTTTTATTAGTGAATTTTGACTTTTAAATCACTTTCTACATTTAATTTAATATCTAAATATAACTTTTTGAATGATTAATATGGATTTCAATCGTTTTTATTGTTTATTTTATAACTATTTGTATAATTTCTGATAATTTAAGTTTTTAGCACAATTGATATTTGTTGGCAAATTATGGGATGTTCTTTTTTTTATTATCTGTGATGAAGAGCACCAATCTATACTATAAAAAGAGATAAAAATTATAGTAACATTTAGAAAATTACTATCAAAAAAGATGTAGCTGGTTATAAGTAATGTTTATAATTTTAATGAAATAATTTAACAAATATCGCAGTGAAAAATTGATGTCAATGAATTCGTCTAATTTTAGCCGACATAAAAGAGCAATTATATTTAAAATTCAAACAAGGGAGGTAAGTTTTGAAGATCAATAAATGGTAAGTGAGGTAACGTTTTAACAACTAATGCACCATTCCGTGAGTTAATGCATCATGTTTTTGCCTCAACAAACCAATGTGTTGTCTAGTATAGTCATTCTATTCCACTATTTTCTCTACCAGAATTCACAACACGAACTACTGTACAACAACGATAATAATAACAGTTACAACTAAATCTAACGTCAGAGTGATCTAGTGTACAAATTTACGATTTACGAAAACTACATGAAAAGTGGACTTCTAAACAGATAATTATTCAAAGTAACATGGTAACATAAAAGATTAATTATAGATGACATTTTACAATATAATATATATTACTTCTATTAAATCATTTTCCAAATTTAAATTAACAATTCTTGATATTTTTCTTAAGCTTAAAAGTATAAATTAAATCATTTTACATTATGTGAAAAATAAAACGGAAAATGTACTACCCGATACAATAAATATTTCAAACAACCAGAATTATCGAAAATGATGACGACGCTATAAAAAATGTTGTACTTGACTGGGCATATACTAAAGGTATATTCCCAGAACAACCGGGAAAGTCAAGAATGACCCATTCTACCGAGAAACATTGGTTTATGTCTACTTTTTTCAACTTAGTAATATAAATAAAACAAATACAAGCTTTAAAAAAGTAATGCAAATTTAAAGTCTCATAAAAAAGGGAAAACTAAATACTTTTTCAACTTTCCCTTAAATGTAAAAATGTTGAAGTAGGCTCAAAATTCAGTAGGTTAAAATTATTATATTTATTAAACGCAGACTCCTAACATTCAACCCATCGGGTTGGTCTAGTGGTTAACGCGACATCGCAATCCAGCTGATTTCGAAGTCGAGAGTTTTAAGGTTCAAATCCTAGTAAAGATAACAATTTTTATACGGATTTGAATACTAGATCGTGGGTACCGGTATTATTTGGTGGATGGGTTTCAACTAACCACACTTCTCATGAGTGGTCGGCCTGAGATTGTACAAGATTACATTTCATTCACATTCATACATATCATCATCCTCTGAAGTAATACCTTACGGTAGTTCCGGAGGCTAAACAGATAAAGACAGTTAAAGACTCCTAACATTCGGAATTAAAATAAAAGAAAAAATAGAAAAAAACATTAATTTTTATTCCCTTTTTTCGGCATTATTCTATCTTTTCGAAGGAATTATTTTATTACTTTCTTAGAAGAATGTTTCACAGTAAATTCTGAAAATTAATTTAACATAACCAACCTAAGTTTCCCTAAATCCAAAATTAAACTTTAAGCGATGTATAAGTAAATAAAATAAATTCTTGAGCAATGGTAGTTATTTAAGATAAGATACAAAAATTGTTAAATTAAATACAGCTGTTGAAAACAAGAAAAAAATGCTTTAATCTATCATTTTGAAAAATTAAAAAATAAAACTAGAAAATGAAAATAAAAACTGTTACGAAACGCGAGATATCTGGATGCGTAAATATTACTTTTTACTTTAAATGTCCAACTAATTTCCGTGAATTTTTCAAATCATAAATATCTTATTAATAAAAGGTATATATTAAATTATAAAAATCTGACAGCGGAAAAAATATTTTTCTTCTCTTTTTGTCGCAGGGTTTAAATTAAAATCGGTTAAAATTTACCAGAACCATATTTAAATTTGAATAAAAATAGTGACATGCAGGGAAAAATCTCTATTAAATTCCCTCAAGGAACAGTATAAATATACATATATACGCATATAAATACATATACTATACAGTATACATAAATATATAATAAACGTAAATAACTACAAACACAGAAAGATGAGCATAAGGAACATTTATAAAGTTCATAGCATAGAAACAAAGAAGACAATGAAAACTATTCTTATCATTCACACAAAGAATAACTAATCAGAAAAAAAGAGAAACAAATTAAAGAACCAACAAATGTAAGCGGCAAAACGAAATTAAGGATTTTTACGATGCAGAACGCCCTAACGAAATTGATTCAACTAAAATCTTGAAAATTTTTTATATGCAGTCGATTTACGCTCCTAACTTTCTCACTGTCATCCAGGAGGTAAACCGCGAGCCAGTTCACATGTTTGTTTTCTCTTATCTTGCACCCTGTACATATTGCCATATATCCTGTCGAACGGTTGGCAATACCAGATATGAATTTCAATGTTTTTCGCAAACCGCGGTGATTCTGTTATATTTTTCAATGGTCTGTTTTGAAGTCGCTGTACGGCTTCGATGTACCTTCGCTTCTTGTACCTCATAGTTTGATTCAATAGGTCCAAATGGGTTTCAGGACTGCTGATTACAGCAATTACTGTACTCAATTGCTAGACTTAAGCTGTGTCCTTTTCTCTCTATCATTAATTCTCTATGTCAGACGAGGTGTAGTCCTAGGGATTGCACGCTGTTAAGCATGCGAGATGGAAACGCCATTAAGTTTAAACTCGCGGGCAGTCAACCCTCCTCACTGCAAACATAACATGCAAAGACTTAGCCAGATTAAACTTCATTTTATATGAAAACTATTTTTAAACTGTCTACGTAAATAATTTAGTTTTTCTTTAAAAAATATAATACACAAAATGGTACAAGAATACTCAAATCGGTGTATTTGTTAAAGAGTAGAACGATAAAAATTAGTAGTCGATTCGAAGCCCCCCTTCTTTTTCAAATAAGCTAAAATTAAAAAAAAAAAACTACTGGATAATCGTTAATATTTAAAACTAGTATATTTAAATCTTATTATCAAACTTAGATTTTAATTTCCCATAGTAAATAAAAATTACACGAAAAACTTAAAAAAATATATTTAAACCATTAATGTAAAACAATCTAATTTAAAAAAAAAAAGTTGCATTCAATCCGACAAAATGTGAAGAACATTAAAATAATTTTTTTTTCAGAATGCAATAAAAATTTTAAAATTTTACAAGATGGAATATTTTACTTCAATAATGAGGATGAAAAAGTGTTATTAAAACTACGAGTAAGATGAAAATCTTTATACGGATTTGAATACTAGATCGTGGATACCGGTATTCTTTGGTGGTTGGATTTCAATTAACCACACTTCTCAGAAGTGGTCGACCTGAGATTGTACAAGGCTACACTTCATTCCCATTCATACACATCATCCTCTGAAGTAATACCTTAATGATAGTTCCGGAGGCTAAACAGATAAACAGAGAGAGGTTGTTAATAACACCTTACTCGTATCAAATAATCAGATTATGTTTTTATAAAATAGAATATATCTTTGTATTTTTAAAAAGATTTCAGAATTCAGTAAATCAAAAAAGGTAGTGATAAGTTTATTTTTAATTCGATTTATTAAAGAATCTGACCTGAAAAATAAATAATTTTTTCCAAAAAAAAATATTAGAATAAAATAACTATAATTACTTTTTCTTTTCATGTTAATCTTACTTTATATTTTGGATTTATTAGTATTACTTCACAAAAAAATGTTTTAGATTAATTTTTTTACCAAATTTCCTGACTGAAGTTAGAAGAATGTAATTTTATAGGATTTTTAAAGACAAAAAATGCTCTTCTTGATAATAAACTTTAGAATGTTATAAAAATTTTTAGAGAGTGAAAAATCCTACACGTCTAATTAAATTCGGTCCTATATCTCCGAATAATGGAAGACACTCATTCTATTACGAAGATTTACGGTGAAATCTTTAAATAAATCTTTTAATTAACACTTACATTTGATCTTAAATTTTAGGCGCGGATCTGGATATGCTTTAAAAATATTTAACTATAAATATATCACTTATTTTTTCTGAAAAACTTTTTTTAATAATCTAGCATTACTTAAAAATCATGAATCTTAAATATTCTTCATCGAAAATGTTAAACTTCATTTATTTCAAAAAATATGAACCATCAGACTTTAACTGGATTAAAATAATTTATTATCATCTCAAAATTACATTTCTATTCTTTTAATGCTAAGTTTCGTGGTGGAGTGGTAGCATTTAGTTTATTCATTCGGAGATCCCGGGTTCAAATCCCATTCAGGCATGGCGTTTTTCACATGCTACAAAATCCATTTCCACACTCCACGCACAAGCTTCAAGCTTATATATTCATTACATCTATAAATGAGTTTTTTTACCAGCATTAGAAAACAAAAAGAAAATATTTCAGTATTTTGATTAATCCCAGTATTATTTAGTTTCCTACTCAGTAAAAGCATTACACGTAGAAAGTATTTTATGACAGAAAGGTCTATATTAACTTGTTATTTTATATTTTTATATATCCTTTACATGTTTAGTTATACCCCTCCATACGTCATATCTATGGATGAATAAATGTAACAGTGTAATGCACTTGACGTAAAAGATACCGTTCAGTATTTTTTCTATAAAAATAAAGCCTGCTGTCTATTTCATCCCATGTGTTGTGTGTTTTTTTCTTTTCTCAGCAACATTTTAAGTAAAACATAATCTTTTGTTAGACACTCTAGATAATGCCGAGTTTCATCTAGTACTTTACCTTTATTTTACTGTTGTTCCGCTTGGAGATATTTAATAGCAGTTGGATCTGGTTTCTACTTCTCTCAAAATCTTTACTACATATGGGAATATATTTTTTTAATTTTTTTTAATAATGAGCGAATGAGACTTAACGTGTAAAAATAAAATTTGAAATGTATCCTTACTAATATGGTAAATTACATCTAATTATCATGATATTTCCGCAACAAACGGAATGTCTCAGGGAGTAACGTCAGAAAAAATTAAGTGTTCAAAGTAAAAATAAAATTCCGATGGGCAAACTCACATTTAATAATCTGGTATCCGTGAATTGAATTGTACTCAAAACAATTATACAACAGAATGGAAAAAAAGATGTAGAATGTAAATTGATAAATTTTAAAAATTTGATTGAATTGTAGGGAAAGAATACTTGTATGAATTCTTCTATATATATATATATATGTATAAGCTGTAAAAGAAATAAATTAAAAGAAATTCTTAATATCATGTGCAATGATAAGAAAATATTTCAGTTTGTAAATAAAAAAGAATAAAATAAATTTGATCTCAAGGAGGATAATGACGTATAATATAATAAAATAACGGATCTTAATACATCATAAATTATAAAATGTTGTTACCTAGGTAAAACAATTAGAAAGAAACAAAGTCAGAAAGAGATCAAAAGAAGACTGTTGTCCCACTCAGCAAGAAAAGCTTTCCTACAAATATTTAAAATATTAGATTCGAATACAGAACTAAAAATTATCCTTCATAATATTTATGTAGAAATTACGTTTTATATCAACTGAACATGGACGATAATGAAAGTAGAAAGGATACATTTTTTTTTTTTTTAAGTAATGTTAAAAATCAAATACACCTTTCAAATGTGTAAGGTGTGAATTGTTAAAAGTTTGAAATGAAAATATGTGCATGAGGATCTCCTGTTTGATAAATCTCATGTGAACACCCACGTACTTCCTTGTAAGAAAATCCAAAAATAATACGATTTTAAATTATAACTTTTAATTAATATAAAATAATCAGATTTTTCACGAAATCTATTACATAAACACATACACACTTTTATAAGTCCATTGTTATTACAATCACAGATTAATTAATAGTTGTTAATAAATATCATTTAAACCATCTCAATGATCGTTTTGACCTTATTACTCCAATTAAGAAAAAGTACAAAATTCAAATTATTTTTTTTGGATTTGAGGTTTTTTTTGGACACTTTTGGTTCAGTCGATTACAATCAAAAGGGGATGTGTACATCTAAATGTTATACCTATCTAAATCAAAAATTTTTAATCTCCTACGGCTAATCTTTTTTGAGTTACGCAAGATAGGTACGTACAGACTCACGCTGTAACTAGTAAAAATGGATTCAAGGATGGTCAAAATGAATATTTCCATTAAAATCTGAAAACCAAAATTTTTTCCCATGACTTTACTACCTATAAGAAAGTAAAAATGAATGTGTTGGACACATGTGATCCATAGATTTAAAAAGTATTAGAACCCTGTGTGATATTATTACGACATAATGAATGTTTTATTTTCACTTTCATTATAATAATTTACTGTTTGTTTTAGTTGAGGGGAGTCATCATTTAATTGCCCTCTCTCATGGAATATTATAACATATTACTAATGATTTAGTTACGAGAAACCGATTGTAAATGTTTTGTTTTACAGAAAAAAAAAAAAAAGAAATAAATTAGTGTAATCACATTTTCTGTTTGGAAACGGCTGGAAAAAACCTTATTTATATTCCAAGTAGGGCTGGTATGTTTCACCACTTAAGATAAACGGAAAATATACATTACTTTTTTTTTTATTTCATATTTTTTTGTTTTATAAAATTAAAAGTAACCGGTAAGCTCAATAGAAAAATGAGAAAATTGTCTTTAAAATAAGAATAAACTTTAGTTACACTACTTTAATTACTTTATACGCCTAAATAAAGTACACTATTAAATATAATAACGCTATTAAATGACTCGAGTTTAAATCAAAACTTCTTGTGTTTATTTCCAACAATATAGAGATCGTTCTTTATGAAATATTATTTTCAAGATAATAGAGTACAGGCATGCTATGAAAGTAGAGAAAAATGTACGTTAATTCCAGAGTAAGTTGATTAAAACTTATTTATAAAAGTAAAATAAATAACACAGGTTTGTTTATTTTTTATTTTATGTAGTTTATGGTATGTAATGGACAACGTATTATTAAAAAACTTTAAAACTGTTGAATAGATATACTCCATTCCATAAGCTATTATTTATTCCAATTTACCTAATGAAATACGGTTGATATTGAATTCGGATTGTTAACGGATAATGAGAAAAGTTATACGTAGTGCTTTGAATTTGCTTTGGTCTTCCCCTTTCTGACAATATTATTGCTAAAGTCTTTACCAGGTTTCCTAAATTTCAAAGCAAAATATCGAAGTTTATATGAATAAATGTAAATTATCTCCTACAATATTTTGTTACGGATTTACGATTTATAACAATAAATATTTTTTCTAATTTATCTAATGGAACTATTGTTTTGTCTATTTTTAGTCTTGTTAATACAATTTTATATATTTAACGAGATGTCACATTTTGGGATGTATACATGTAAAAGTATATCACCTATAAACAATAATACTTATCTACCTCAATCAAATCAGAATAGATGACCTTCTTCGCGTACCTTAATACAATAATAAAGTTAACGAGGAAGATGGCATCAAAAGCAGATTAAGGATTAAGTATCCAATGCCACTTTTTATAAAGTAACAATTTTTTTTGTCGCCATATTTTATTTACAACCGGTTCCAATTTACCGGAGCCATAAGTAACTGATTAAAAAAAAGAAAAAATGACAGGCTGAGAGGGTTTTCCATTGAAATCCCTCAAAGAACGGTATATGCGTACATATCTTGTATAGTATACATAAATATATAATAAACATAAATAAGTACATATAAAGGTGAATCCAAGAAACACTGGTAAAGTCCAACGTTCTGAACATAAAAAGGAAAGAAAACCAACAAAAGATAGTTTTATGAGCAACACAAAGAAAAACTTGTTAAACAAAGAAGTAGAGACGAATCAAAGAAACCTACAAAGTCCAACTGTGGGTTAAGACAAGTGAGGTAACGTAAAAGTCGTATGGTGATGCGAGAACAAACTACTGAGAAATATAACAGAAGTGCCGTGATTTTCAAAAACATTGAAGTTATCTGGGATTACCAGCCATTCGAGAAGAGATAAGGCGATTCGGTACAAAATATAAAATGATACTGAACAAACATGTGAGCAGGCTTTCGGTTAACCTCCTGGATAAGAGCGAGGACGTTAGGCGCCGAAAGCGACTACATATACATATTAGGTCTGTAACTTCTCCGAAATTTGAAGTAAACCAGACACCGTGCATCGTCGAAATTCTTCATTTCGTTTCGTCAGTTACTTCTATTGATTCTTTAATTACTTCCTTGTACAAAGTAAAGGAAGTATTGTGATCGCAAAAAAATGTCCGATTTCAACGGAAATATCCGTTTTGACCATCCCTGAATCCATTTGGCATCCACTAGTTTTGGCGTTACGTCAGTACGTATGTACTTAGGCACGTCTTCCGCATAACTCAAAAACGATTAGCTTTAGGATGTTTAAATTTTTTATTTAGGACTGTTGTAACATCTAGTTGTGCACCTCCCTTTTTTACTGTAATCGACTGAACCAAAAGTGTCCAAAAAAGCCTTAAACACAAAAAAGTTGGAATTTGGTCTTTTTCTTCACTGCAGTTGTAAGCCCTCATTGAAAGCGTTTCAACCATATATACTATATACGAAGTGTTAACACATTTGTATTAAATTTAATTTCTTCTTATTCACATATTTTTTATAATTTAAAAATGAACAAAATTGCTAAATAGGCTGTGGCATGGAGCCGTCTTGTTTACTAAACTTAATAAATTATGAACGAAAAGGTTATTTTTTTTTTTATTTATAATCAGCTGAGATTCTTGTTGCGGTTGTTGATTTTACTTATACAAAATTTTACTTATTCATTACATTGTC